>ML682061.1:5242843-5261450 GCA_007922195.1 Podocnemis expansa | reverse complement strand
TACTGACCAGGCGTGGGTAGAACAGGGAATGTGTACTTAGACGCGGTCAGGGTATTTTCTTTGTTTTTGGCTTGTTTTTTTGGATTTCTCTGGGCTAAGCACACGTAACCACCCCCACTACCCTGTAACTACCTAAGTTAATTCCCAGAGAAGCAACTCTCTGTGTTTATTATCTGTTCTTTTTGATTAAAGAGTTTACCTTTTAAGCGAGTTCTGGTTCTGTGTCCTGAAAGACAAGAGGTTTGTGTGGCCGTGCCTTAGACTGCACTGGCAGCTACTAGAGGGAACCCTGTTCCAGTTCCAGCTCATATTGCAGCTGGAGTTCAGTCATTTTCCTGAGAGAGGAATAAACAGGATTGCAAGTGCCTCACAGGGAGGAATTCCCAAGTGCGCCTTCCTGGGTCTCAAGAGGTTTTTTTTTTGCATTTGGGTGGTGGCAGCGATACCACTCCAAGGCCAGGAATTGGAGGCCTTGGAGACTTTTAAGAGCAGGCTTTAAGGCCAGTGGCTTTTCTGGCCTGTTGCAGGCCCCCACCTTCTGCACTCAGAGTGCCAGAGTGGGTAAAAAGCCTTGACAACACTATATACAATTTAACCCCCAGCGCCGCTGCCTGGTGTGGGAGCACTACAAACAGAATCTCTGGGGCCCGAGGAACAGTCTCACAGTCTGTCCTCCATGTTGCAAGCCCTCTGCCCAGGCCTGGCTGCGACTGGATGATCCAGGGGGCCAGATGCAGGCTCCAGCTGTGGCCACACATCCCCAAGATACAGGGGCAGGGCCCTTCTTCCCAGCGTCAGCCCCCCTTCACTGCTCCCCAGCTGCTCACCACACCCAGCTCCAGATGGCTGCAACTCCGGCTCCCAGCCGCTGCTCTGGTTCAGTGGGGCTCCTCTGGTCCTCCTGATGTGGGGCTGCACAGATGAGCTCAGCACCTTGGGCTCCTTCTCTGGCCTCCTGCCCCAGCTTCAGGCACCTCTGGCTCTGTCACTGCCTCCAGCTCTGCTCTGCTCAGCTCCACTTGGCTCTCTGCTGGTCCAGCTGCTGTGGGTCTGCTCTGCCCAAATCAGCTCAGCCTGGCCTTGCTTCCTGGCTGCTTAGTGCTTCCTCCTTAGCTCAGCCCCACACACACTCACACACACTGGCTTGCCCAGGCGTGTCCAGCCTGCAGTTTCAGCTCAGGGGCGGGGGAGCACTCTCAATCAATCAGGCCATCCTGGGACACTGGCCTCTCCCACTGGCCCTGGGGCTGTCTGTTTCAGAGTCCTGCTTCCAAGCGGGAGTGGCCAATCAAAAGGCCCATTCACTCTCAGTAAGGGGCTATCAGTCCCCTTACATTTAGTAGCTAATTTACAGTTGTAACATTTCACACCTCAGGTCACAAATAAGTGCCTGTGGGTAACAGACATAAAAGAACAATGATGACTTCCTCACCAATGAAAAATGACTGAGCAATTCTGCTTGTGCAGTGTTTCTTCCTGTACTATATTGCCTCAGAAAAACAAATGCCCTTTTGCATTGTGTGGTAACTCAGTCAAGCTATATTAAAATAACTTTCTGCTGCAATTAACAGAGTTCTGACTTCAGGAGGAACATATGTGTGGCTCTTCACTTTGAACTCAACCTCTTGAGAAATTAAAAATTCATATCTACCAACTGGTGCATCCAAAAAGTCTTGTCTTTGAAATGAGCTTTTTTTGCAGACCTGACACTCATGCTTCCTTCCATTCACATGACAGGTTTCCTGCTGAGATGTGGAACTGGGGGCCGGGGGTTCTAGAGCATTACAACTGATGTACAGCAGGGGTCAGCGACCCCTGACACTTGTGCCAAAAGTGGCATATGGGGGCCAAGCCTGAGCAGCACATGGCGCCACTCAGGCTATCCCGCTCCCACAGGACCCTGCTGGCCACGCTTCCCCACCAAGGAGCGTGGCCAGCAGGGACAAGGAAGCTGCAGTGTGTGGCTCCTGGCCCCTGCTGGCCCCACCTCTGCTGGGCAGGGCTAGAGGGGAGCAGAGCATGTTGGCCAGCCTGGAGCTGCTGCTTCTGGGGGTGAGTGTTGACCGGCATCAACCCCAACCCCCAGAGGCCATCTGCCACTAGTGGGGGCTGGTGCCTGCCAGCCCTGACCCCCAGAGGCTGCCCACCACTGCCAGGGGCAGGTGCTGGCTGGCCCTAACCCCTGGAGGCCACCCACCACTGCGGGCTGTGCGTGTGCCAGTCGGCCCTGACCCTCAGAGGCTACTTTCCACTGTGGGGGTGGGAGCCAGCCCTGACCCTGAAGCCTGGCCCCACCCCTTTTGCCCCACCTAGCACCCACTGAGGGTGCGGTGGGGGCACGGGGGCCGGCAAAGGTTGCCAGCCCCTGATGTACACTTTCTTTCAGTGTATGATTTAAGTCTTTGAGGAACTTGCCAGTTTAATAACTCTGGGGATTGAAGCCTGTTTGTGTGCAGCAGAATCAGAAGCACAATAAACCTTGACCTCTGCCAAAGAACATCAACATTGTCCATGACCCGAAAGGACAGTTTTTAGAGTTAAGAGGATAGTTTAGTCTACCCATTCTTGCAGGGGTTAAAGTAAGGGGGGGATGCCCCAGAACGCTGCTCTGGGCCCCCCTATTTTTAGCGGAACAGCATTCTAGGGCCCCCTAAAATAGGGGAACACACCAGAACACCACGTTCTGGGGCCCCCCTAAAAATAGATGAACGTGCCAGAAAGTGGCGTTTTGGCGTGCTCCCCCCAGGGCTGATTCAAGGGTGAGACTGGCCACCCCTCCCCTCCTTTCCCAGTGCCTGCACCAGCCCCACCCCTTCCTGCTGGGCCGTGGCAGCATGCGGGGCCCAGACTCAGTCTCTGGCTTGTGCTCCATCTTGCCAGCACTGCAGCCTCCCTGCCCTCTGCCAGGCTCCTTGACCACATCAGCAATGTGGGTAAGGCAGGGGTTAGAGTGTAATTTGGGGGGCCCTGGAAGCCTCCTAAATTTCCAGCCCCCCCCATAGGTGTGGGCCCCCTTTCTGCAGGTCTGGGCCCCCCTTCCACCACTGATGGGGGTGGAGTGAAGATGGGGAAGCTGGGGGTGGGGGGGTTAGTAGGGCTAGAGTGGGGACATTGGGGCAGGGAGTTTAGAGAAGGGGAAGTGGGGCTGAAGAGGACATGGGGAAAGTGGTCTGATGGGTGGCAGGCATTTGGGGGGCAGTAGCTGGGGTGGGGGGCAGTAGCTGGGGGGCAGGCTTTTGTGGGGCAGTAGCTGGGTTGGGGGGGGCAGGCATTTGTGGGGCAATAGCTGGAGTGGGGAGCAGTAGCTGGGGTGGGGGGCAGGCATTTGGTGGACAGGCATTTGAGGGGGCAGTAGCTGCAGCATGTGAAGGGGGCCTGCCCGTATGTGAACGAGGCCCGGACGTGCAGGAAGGGGGCCCAGAACTGAGGGAAGGGGTCCTGGAAATTTAGACAGGTTCCAGGGCCTGCCAAATTATACTTTAACCCCTGAATTCCTGGCCTCCTTGCTAACCTGGGTGCAGCTTGTGTTGGATGGTTTCAGTCATGTGGATGTCTGTTGTCTAGCTGCTGAACTCAGAGCACTAACTCATCACATAGGGTACCAAACTGCCATAATATGATAGCAATTTTCAGTTACTGCTCACATGGGATGGCACAGGACCCGCAATCCAGAGGTGCAACGTTCTAGGTCAGTGCTGGAACTAGATGTTTTGGTGCCCGGGGCAAACAGCCCCAAAAACACCCTCTTCAAACCTGGGCCCTGTCACCCCCAAAATGGGTGCACACATACACTACAGCAATCCTCTGTCATGCATGTATTAGTGCCCGCTTTCCCTCCCTCGCACTGCACACCCCCACTTCTTTAGTGGTGTAGTATGAATTCAAAAGACCTCTGCCATTATCAAGCTTACAATTAAGTTTGTGGGTTTTCACTAGTGCCTGACAGTTACCAAATTACACTTAAAAAAGTGGGAGGGTATTGGAGGCTGGGTTATGCCCCTGACAAAAATCTGTGTGGGCTACAAACTTTATCTGAGAATCATTCCAATAATATTTTCAATAATCAGTTGATACAGTTAGATATTTTTAAGGTATAATTTTTTTAAAAAAAGACGTTTCCTGTGAAAAATTTGCCTGTTCTTGGTATATTAAAAAATATAGAAAACATTGAAGTGGGTATAGAGATATATATATATTTTACCAAAAATAAGGTATTTGGTTAATGAAAATTTTCAGTGTAATTTTTAATGTATTAGTTCTTATATTTTGAAAGGTTTACTTCAAAGCTTCTGAAATGAAAAAAGCATCAACATTTTGAAATTGTTCATGAAAATAGGTTTTTATTTTTCAGTCAGTTCTAGTACTTTATAAGAATAATGGCTTAGATGCCACAGAACTATGGCTGTTTCCTCTAATTTACAATTTGCCTTGATGTAGGTATGTAGTTTTATTATGTGGGTGGTATAAGATAAATGGTGTCCTTTTCATTTGCTTTCTTTTGAGTACTTGAACTTTGCAAATGATATGATGGATGAAGTAGGTATGTGTGGTAATATCTGTATTAACCAATCACCTTTTTGTGAGACAACTTTCGAGCCCCACAGTATTGTTATTCAGTGTTAAACTGGCTTTGAAATGTACTACAGCAGTGATGCCCAACCTGTGAGCTGCAGATCCTTGGGGGGGGGGGGGGGCGGCAGAAAAATTGCAGGGGGGCTGCGGAGAGTTCTGGGAGCAGGGCCCATTTTAAATCTGCCCTGCACAGCCCAAGCATGTGCACTGGATAGGGTGGGAGAAAGCACTCTGCAGCTGCTCCTGATGCTCCCTGGGTGAACAGGGTTGGGGGGGTTGAAAGTATTGGGATTGTGGGGCCGTAGGGTGGGCGCAGAGGGCTACCTGGCGGCGGTGGCAGCCAAGCTCACCTGAACTGGGTGGGGGCCACGGTGGTGCTCACTGGCAAGTTGTATGCCAGTGGCAGCTTGGCCTTGCTCTGCTCCCCTGCAGGGGCTGGCCCTGCTCACCTGGGGACCATTGCGGTGGGGCTGCAGCTTGCTGTCCAGCCAGTTGGTTGCAGATGCCAGCTGTGGCTCTGCTCCTCTGCAGCAGGTGGTAAAGGGGCTGGCTCCAGACAAAAGCAGTGGGGTCGCTATGCTGGTGGCCTCACTCACCTGGGGGCCATGGCAGCAGGACTGCCACTCACCGGTGGGTCACATGCTGGCTGCAGCTTGGCTCTGCTCTGCTCCACTCACCCACAGGCGCTGGCCCCGCTCACCATGCCAGTGGTGCTGCTGCTTGCTGGCGGGTTGCATGCCGGTGGTGGCTCGTCTTCGCTCCCCTGCAGGGGCTGGCTGGGCACCATGGCCACGGCAGCCCCTCTTGCTGGTACGGGGAGGGGGAGAGAGATGGGGCCATGGCTGCAGCAGCTCCTGCTTGCTGCCTGGATTGTAGCCACGTAGGCCAGATTTTGGCTGCATGGAATAGATCCTGCCTGCAGTGTTGCTGCTGCTTTTTGGGGCTATAAAGGGATCCCCAGCCTGCAAAAGGTTGAAAACCACTGTACTAAAGTTCTTTTCCTTGAACACACCCAGGCTACAGCAAAATGATCCTTTAAAAGTGCTCATCGATATATGGGACTTCACAACAGTTCTGAGATCTCCGATCCTAAGTTTGCAAAACTATAATTATCTGCTGGCTTTTAGTCAAAATCTAAACATAAAATGATAAGGTTTGATAGAATGAGAGAGTGAACCACTGAAGAATTTTTCACCATTTCTCAACCCTTCTTCATTCTTATGAGAAGCTCAGAAGGGAAACACCCAAATGACTCTATTGGTTCCTTTCAGCTAGTGTAGAGAGATTTAGCCTCCCAGAGGCATCTGAAGCTGAGTATGGAAGAGAAGAGCAGTTGCTAATCTTTAGCTCCCTTAAATTTCCTGCTGCAGGTGGCAACTGAAGCAGAAGGATCCCACTGCTTGTCAGATAGCTGAAAACTATCCTGAAGGTAAGAGGAACATTTTTCTACAGACTTTCATTTAGGACAAGAAGTGGGAACATGGTTAGACCTTGATGAAGCATGAATATTTGTTCTTTTCCTTCTATAGTGCCTTTCACCTAAAAGACTTCAAAGCACTTTACAAACTCTAATGAAATAGCCCTCACAACACATCTGTCTACTAGGTATTATTAGAATGAATTTTTCACAGACAATGACATTCCAATTAATATAGAACATATATCTTTAATAAAGTAAAAACTTGCTCAAGATTTTCCTACAAATAAATATCTAGAATGAAATCCTGACTCCATTGATTTCAATGGACTAAAGACTGCACGCCTAGCCTGATTATTCCAGATCTGTTGTGTTCTTTACAATTTCTATTTCAAACAATCATTTCTAGGGTGTTGGCCTCTTCCTCTTGTCATGGGATCATTCTAGGGTTGTTTATTAATATGTACATGTTATGATTGCAACTTGAGCTAATAATAAAATACACAATATTTTAATTGTCTACCTGCTCAACAGTCTTTTCCATGCCTTACAATACACATATCATTTCACAAACTACATAGGGCCAAATTCTTTGAAGGTCTTTATCGTCAGGTAGTTCAATAGAACATCTCTTTTCCATAGTAACTTTTTTATTTATTATAATGTTTATGTTAAAAAGATGACATTCACAAGCTTAAAAAGAGAAAATGGAAGTGATAATTTATAATAATTACAAAAATGATTAATGATACAACATTTTTAAAAAATCTTGCCTTAAAGAGAGAGAGGCTTCATTTAATAAAATAATTAATCACAGGTAAAATCCCAAACCATGTACTGAATGAATAATCTAAATATCTGATTGGCAAATATATATAATGGAAAGAAGCCTAGAAGCTAATATTACACATTTGCTATAAAAACCTTGTTATAGTAAACAACTTAGTCAGAAAAGAAATAAGAAAAAGCAAAGATGCAGATATTTTCAAAGCATTATAGGTGACTTTTGGCCCAATCTGTGAGCAATATCCTTGGAAAAGGAAGTAACACTAATACAGTTAACCACTCTCTCTTTCATGCCCACATACATGCCCACACACATAGGCAAGTTATTAGGAGTAGCTTTCTACAGAAAATGGCCTTGAAATAGTAGCATAGCCTCAGTGCAGAAATTCACAATAAGGAATTCAGCCTTTGACACTAAATTAAGTTTATGGAAACGCTGTAAAGTAAGTAACTTTTCTCTTCAGTCTACATGGTTGATTGCCATACTAGGCTATCTAAAACAAGTAAATGTATAATAGGAAGCAACTGTCAGGGCAATGGACAAGCATGTTAGAGAACTGAACAATATTTTCCATTTCAAAGTTCTGTGAAACTTTTTTGCCTTTTTGGCACAGTAGTTATTGGGTATTTTGTCGGCTGCCAAAGAATATAGCACCTCTTCATGAATGAGTCATGCTTTTCATTGTTGCTGGTGTTTAGCTAAGCACTTCTAATCAGTACAAAGTTGTATCGCAACACACAATAGGATGTATTATGCTCTTATTGGCTATGTCTACACTATAAAAGCTAAGTCGACTTTATTAAGTCAACTTAATAAAGCCTACTTAAAGTCAACTTTAAGTAGACCATATTAAATCGACTTAGTGAGTCCATACTGCATTAAATGCAGAGTGGACTCACAAAGTTGACTTTCAATGATTCCCCTGGCTTAAGGCGACTTTATAAAGTTGACTTACATGGCCAGACTGCACTAAGTCAACTTTATTAAGTCGACTTTAATGTCCAGATTGTGTTCATAAATGTGACTTGATAAAGTTGACTTAACCCCTAAAGTCAACTTTAAGGGCAGGAGTTAGTAAGTTGACTTAAGGAAGCCCTTAAGTTGATTTAATCAATTCCAAATGTGAACAGGGCTTTTCTTAGGTCGACTTCAGCCCCCCCCCCCCCAGCACCCTGGCCAGGGATCAGCACCCTGGCCAGGGTGCTGTGGAGTGCAGGGGGTCGGAGGGTGCCCCAGCTGGCTTCTGCCCCACTTCCCCTTGCTGGGAGCAGGGGGAGACAGGTGCCTCAGCCCCCTTTGCCCCCACCCCCACCCCTGCAAGGGGAAGCTGGCTGGGGCACCCCCAGCGCTCTGCCCCCTGTCCGGGCTGCAGGGGAGCTGCTGGCCCCACAGCCCAGTCAGGGGGACTGCAGCCCCCGTGGGGTGGCCACTCGGGTGGCTCACCCCGCTGCTGGGGCTGCCCCTAAGCCCGGGGCGCCCTGGCACCCCCCACTACCCCCCCGCCGTTTCTGCAGGGGGCGGGGGGCTTCCCCTGCCCCCCCGGCTCCTGCCGGGGGCTGGGGGGCTTCCCCTGCCCCCTCCACGGCTCCTGCCATGGGCAGAGGAGCTTCCCTGGCACCCCCCCGCTGCTTCTGCTGGGCCGGGCCAGGGCCGCCTCCTGTCCAGGGTTCCCTGGTGCCCCCCTGTGGGTGGGTGGGGCTCCGGGGAGCCCTGCGTGGGAGGTGACCCCGGCCCCGCCCACAACAGAAGCGGCGGGGGGCGCCGGGGAAGCCCCCCCACCACCGGCAGGAGCCGCGGGGGGGCAGGGGAAACCCCCTGCAGAAGTGGCGGGGGGCAGGGGAAGCCACCTTGCCTGTGGCTGAAGCGGCGGGGGGGGCAGTGGAAGCCCCCCCACCCCCTGCAGAAGTGGTGGGGGGGGCAGGGGAATCCCAGGAGTGGAGCATCCCAGGCCCAGCACAGGCCTCCCTGCCCCTCCCCTCCTCACAGTGGAAATGCTATTTCGATTCCCTCATTTTTCCTTATTTCGAAATAGGTTTTTTTTTTTGTTATTTCAAAATAAGACGTTTCAAAATAAGGCCTTTATTTCGAAACAGCTTGTTTTGAAAGGGCTTGTTTCAAAACAAGGGCTTTTGTGTTGACCTAGCCCCAGAGTCCCCTGTCTGTAGGCATGTTCTTGCATTTCCTGATGACTCGTGTAACTCCTGAGTTCTTGCACTGGATTCATTTTACATCTGAATTCTCTTGGTGGGTCATTAAGCAGGCTTAGTGCTTCATCCATCCTGTCTGGGAGTGTCACCTGGAAGCACAACACTAGTTTGAAATACAAATATGCCATGCATATTTGGAACTTTTAATACAAAATTGATAACATGGATATAATAATCCTAATCAATCATAGCAAATCATGACTTTTCCATTGATATTTTGCATGGCATAGCCTATTAGTTATTTATTGCAAGTCTATAATATTGGTATCAGTAATATTACAAAGTGTGTTTCATATCTCACTCTGTGTCACAGAGCATTTTAGGATACAATTAATAGGTCAAACACTAATCCAAGAGTGTTATATTTTACAGCATACAAAGAAGTGCTGTCATCTCTTTCCAGGTCACAAAGCAAGTCTGTGACTGAGATAGGAATAGAAACGAAGAGTACTGATCCTTATTGGTATGGCTTAAGAACTAGTTAAATGAGACTTACATTTTGTTTTTCATTTCATTAGCATTGGCAGAGCATGATGGGAGCAAAGGAGGCAGTTTGTCCAGCATTTGCTGACACTATATCTGACTTAGCTAGTAAACTTGGTCTTGGAGGCACTGAAAGTTGCTGATTTTTTTATTTTATTTTATTTTTTAATAACTGAGTAATTAAAACCTGGAAATGCTCTAGTTCTAGGAGGCTCCCAGTTTTGGAGAAGATACATACATCTGAGTCAGTGCCAGGAACTATCCATTTGGATCCATGACTTTTGTTCTGTTGAAGCATCTTCAAGCCTCGGGCTAGCTGGGCCCCATTGTGGTAGGCACTGTACAAATAGATTATAAATTCTAGTCCTTTCCCTGAAGAGCTTATAATTTAAAATGATTAGGAATGTACGGGTGCTTTATTAACAGCCTTTCAAGTAGCTTCATAGCATAACTACCCAAGCTTTGCATAAGAGATTGTGGGTTCAAATCCTATAAAAGTGATCACAGTGTATGTTAAAGCTATAGTACTTTTTTAAGCATTTGCTTAGATTGTAAATTCCTTGGGGAAAGGACCTATTTTGTTTTATGCTTGTACAATGCCTAGCACAAGGGCTAAGTGACACTAATGTAAAAGTAATGTATAAAATGGTCAGTTAACTTGAAGAAATACCATTGTCCAGAACAGCAAATTGCAAAATTCAATAGAGTAAAATATGCAGGCATAGACATAGGACTGAAAAAGATCTACAGGATTAGATCATCTTGTCCATCCCATGAGAATATTGTATGTTCTCTACAGTTCTATCTAGTGCTTTACTCAGTTGAGGTTTTAATGTCACAAGCAATGTATTTCTATCACTTTCCTTATTCCATTGTCTATTCCATAGTCTAATAGATCTGACTGGTCAGAAAAAAAATTCAATCTAAACTTTTCCAATGCTCAGTTTCACTTTATTACCTCCACTTACACAATCTTATACATATGACATAATGTTCCAACAAAGAATTGGTTACACCCACCCTCTTCTTCTTGAACAGCAGGGGAAAATCTCTTTATTACATGATGTAGAAGCCAGAAGAACTGTTATCCTCTGTCATTACACTTGACAGAAGTGCTATGTTCAGGAGTTTTTCTCATGAGTAATCTGCTTGTCCAGGAAAATCTGAGATCAATTTGTGGTGTTTGAGAGAGCCTAATTAGTAGTGACATCATGTTACAACACAGAATGGCATATGATACCCAGAGCTTGGAGAAAGGCTTTTTGTATGTGTACGCATGTGTGGGTTTTTCATCTCCAAGGCTTTGAAAACATATCCTGTAAAACAAGGTTCTGGACTCTCTTGCTGTGGTTTATGGTGAGAGTCTATGGATCTCAAGTATCACTTGATATGTCTCAGAGGGCTAAAGAGAGGGAGGTAGTTAATTTCTATGTCTCTTTGCCTAAGAGAAGGGAGGTTTGGAAATAGTTTGGAAATGAAATAGCAGATGATTGGGAAAGGGAGAGAAGGGATTAAAAGCTACATCTTTTTTGGCTAACAGGTGGTTGCAAAACCTCAGAAGCAAGATGAAGAAGTCCTGCCTCAGCAGAATAACATGCTGAGGGATGAAAAATAGATTAGCTAGTTTGACAGATGCTGATAGGAAAATGCTGCAGATTGTTTCTCATTGTATAATGTCTTTATACATAATAAAAGCTCATGGACTAAATCCTGAAGTCCTTACACTATTTCATTCACTCATTTTTTCCCTGGCACAACTCTATTGACTTCAGTGACTCTTCTGACTGAGCACAATAAGGTGGTCAGTATTTGGCTGCACATACATTTGTTGTTGTTGTTGTGGGGGTTATTTTGTTTTGTTTTGTTTTGTTTTTTTCTTTAAGGAGCCAGAGCCTCAGGATTTTGAATAAGCTGGATACTTTCCTGTACTCTGCAACCTGCAGCTCTGGAGCCTCATACAATTCTTTGGCTGCCCCCTTGCTGATTCCGGCTCACCTCCACCCCGCACCCCAGCACCAGGCCTTGGACTCACCCTCACCACAGGGGACCCTGCAGCAGACACCGTGACCCTTACCTGCCACCAGAAGGTACACCCATTGCCTCTCTCAAAACACTTGGTTATTAAAGGAATTTTTTTTAAAATGGTTCTTCTTATCTTTTTGGTTGCCGACCCCTGGCTTAGGTCATAAACAAAGCAGGTATTAAATGGCAGCTCCATATGCCATGATTTCAGGCTCTGGGTAGTCAAAATGAGGCTCTTCAATGTCATGGGCAGATCTCTTCCATATTCCTGGGCAGGGTTTGGGAAGTGAAAAATAGGTTTGTTCCTGGTGTGTGTGTTTCTATACCAGACTTTGCTCTTAACCACGAGTGTCACCGTGATTAAGCATTCCAGAAACTGTCTTTCTCGTTGGCACCAGTTAATTTGTCAGACCTCTTGCCACTGAGTCTAACAATGAGGTTACCTGCAGTGGTTCCTGGATTAACCTTGGCAGTAACTATAAAACCAATCAGAGATCCAATTAAACCAAGCACCTCAAATCTTTAAAACAGCTCGACATGCAGGATGGCGCCATGTCATCAGACATTAACTTAAAATATAATGTGGTGAAGCACCTCGAGTTCCCCAGGTTCAGGACAATGGAAGAATCAAAATGCACACCATCTTAGAATAACAGATTTGACTTTCCAAGGAAAGGCACAAATTGATTCCCATTCTTTATTTCACAGTGACCAATAACAGGAAATTTAGAATGGAAAAATGTCTTTGGAGGCATAGACTGGATGCTTAGGGAATTGGTAATACAACGCCTTGAACCTTTAGGTACTGGTTCAGATATCACCCAGGCTGATGGGATCCAGAATCATTGCCAGATGGTGGTTATTCAGTGACCCGCATGAAATGAGCTTATATCTCAGTCTATTTCCTAATGTACAAGGGCACTCAGCACAGTTAGTGCTCTTGTCTCCCTGCCCAGCATGGAGGCTGTGCTCCCTCTCGCTCAGAAGAGGGACTTCCAGGACAGGCTTCAGGCGAACTGAATGGGTGGCATATGAAAGAAATGCCCTGGCATTTCCTGCACCGAACTTCTTGTGTGGAGAGAACTATTCAATTTCCAGGCTGTGATTCCAGTACTTTACTCTGGTGCTGAATTCAATCTTCAGTAAACAAAAATATTCTACATTCACAGTGCACAATGCAGTTTCTTCCAAAGAATCCTGCAATATTTTCCAATTATCAAAGAGCTCTGCAGACTGTATGCAATGAAACTTGTACAAGACAACACCTATATTAGCCAACCTCTTTTCTTAAGAGGCTGCCTTAATATATTATCCTGATTCTACTGAGAACAATTCTGCTACCCTTTCTGTTGGAAAATCATCTCTCTTAAGGAGCTGATTTTATCACTGTGCTCTGGATGCCATCTTTCAGATGAGACTTAACACCACAGTCCTGACTACCATGATTATTAACTATCTCGACCCACAGCACTTTTAGTACAAGTAAATGTATTGACCCTATCTGACATTTGGTTTAATTAAAATCCCCTTCAGTTTAAACTGGTAGAATATTTTCCTCACTTATTACATTAAGCTACTGTAGAACATTGCAGTGTGCTATTAAACATAGTTCACCCCAGAGATGGCTGCATCTCAGTGTTGCATGGAGTAATCCCTATTGAATGAAAACAAATTTATGGCAGACATTCAAGTGGCTTGCAGCACACCACGGTCTTTTAGAGTATACTAAAAAAAAATGTCTTTATGATAGAATTTTCTCAGTTTTTTTTCCCCTCTAAAACCAGGTTCTCTGTTTTTATGGGATCATCCTTCCCTCTGAAGAGCTGCAAGATGAGACTGTGGAGTAGGCTTACTGTCCCTCAGGGGATGTTACTCTACTTTGCTCTTCAAACATCTGCTGTTCAGCTTCCCCAGGACCCTCAGAACTGCACCATCAATAGTCAGAAAATGTTATTTAGCCATTCGTACAAGATTGACATACCTAAGTCATCCCAGATCAAGGTAGAAGCGGACCCAGTGCCACTCAAAGATGACAGCCATGTGTTGCTAGCTGCTGGGGATGCAGATGAGGAGGAGCAGAATGTTATATTCAAGCACAGCATACGAGTTCAGACACCAAGAGGTGACTGTGAAGCTCTGGGACACATCAGAGACCTGCTGGAGAGGATGGAAAAGATGGAGAAAGAAATGATGGAGCTCAAGGAGGCCTGCAGTGGACAGAGGTGCTGTGGGGGAGGCCCAGGTGTGCTTCATACTGTGACTTATTTTTTATAGCGTGTTCCCTCTAACTCCAGTAACTTTAATTGTATATCCCTCTTTGTGCTGTGCTGTTCCCTACTGAAGAAGCCCTGGACAGGCCGAAGTCCAGATTTCTGACACTGGGGTGTAGAAGTCTGAGGCATATGTAAAGAAGAGATTAATGGGAGCAATTAGTTTCTTGACTTGGGGAGAGGAGTGGGAATCCTGGAGTTCTTGATGCAGAGACATCGAAAGTCCACTGAAGCCAGTGGAAAGATTCCTGTTGACTTCACTGAGCTTTGCGAGGAGCTCTGGTTCCAGAACTTGAGCTAGAATTCTAGGGTATGTCTACACAGCACTTTTATTTCAAAATAACACTGGTTATTTCGAAATAAAAGATATTTGGTCCACATGACGTTATCTTATTTCGAAAGGACAAGTCCCATCCTTTTGAAATAAGAACTGTTGTTTCGAAACAGGTTAAACCCCAGTTTTTTTGAAATGGCTGTTATTTCGAAATGGTTATTTTGAAATAAGGCCGTTTGGACATGTTGTTTCGAAACAACACTATTGTTTTGAAATAACTGTTTCAAAACAACATGTCCAAATGGCTTTATTTTGAAATAACCATTTCAAAATAACAGCCGTTTCGATAGCAGGCTTTCCCTTAATTCGAATTAACATTTTGTTAATTCGAATTAAGGACTTTATTTCAAAATAACTCATTCGAAATCCTTATTTCGAAATAACAATGTGTGTGTGTGTGTGTAGACATAGTGTTTTAAGGAATGATTGGGAACTTGCTTTGCTTTGCTGTCCAGTTTTGATGGGCAGGGCAAGGGTGATTTCCAGTGTCCTCACAGTGGCAAGGCACGCAGATTCTGCAGCAGGATGTAGAGTTCTGAGGCTTCTGGAAGAAGTTAGGTGTGGGTTAGGCAGATGCAGGATAACTTGATTTCCTGATCTTGAGGGAATGGATCTCTGGACACTCCCAGGTGGGGTGGGGAAATCTGAAGTTCCCAAAATGTGCTAACACTTGTCTCTAAATTTTGAGAGGGATTCTGGACTGTCTCAGAAGTCAGGGCATGGAGTTTGTGGGTTTATTTGGAGGGACATTCTGGAATTCCATATAAGCAGGAGGTGTGGTTGTGGAATGCATAGCTTTTTTCCTACCAGTCCCAGAACTTTGCATTTTAAAGGACAATTTTGGGAATTCATTTTTTTCTTTGATAGATACCTGTGCAAAGGAAAGATGAATGCCCAGATGCTTGTCTTGTATGGCATTAATGGGTGCAGCTATGATCAGTGCCTTTAATTTCTCTTTCTTACTAGGTCTTGCCTAGACCCTTTCTGTATCTTTCTCCAGCTCTGTCTAATTCTGTTCATCTTTGTCCTTCTTTCCGGCATGCTACTTGCTGATGTTGGTTCCTGGTCCCCACCTACCTGGACAGGTGTCTGGAATTGCAGTGGCCATGGAACTTTCTCCCAGGAGATCTGTGTCTGTGTCTGTGAGGAAGGCTGGGAAGGCAGTGACTGCTCCTATCCCAGCTGCCCCAAGAATTGCAATGGGAATGGACGCTGTGTTGATGGCAAATGCATCTGCAACAAACCCTATCTTGGTGAGGACTGCAGTCAGCGGCTTTGCCCTGCAAACTGCAGTGGCAATGGAATCTGCAGCAATGGTGTGTGCCAGTGTTATGAGGATTTCATCGGAAATGACTGCAGTGAGAAGAGATGCCCCAATGACTGCAGCGGCAATGGATTTTGTGACAGTGGCGAGTGCTATTGCCACGATGGCTTTCTTGGGCTTGACTGCTCCCAAGGTGAGAGCATCTTTTATCTCTTTCCAATCTCTTTTATCTTAGAGTGTTCCCTGTATTCCCCCTCTTTTCTTCCCAGTGTAACTTATTGTGGCTTCTTCTGTGGGTATCTGCATCCCCTAGCCAAGAGCTGGATATGGAGGACAATAGCCAAGGAGTGATGCTACTGCAGCCCATACCTTGCTCCTGGAAATAAAAGCAAGGTCAGCCAGGTCTGCCTGCCTGCTACAGCCTCCATGGGTTGTGAATAAGCCAGTGGATACACTACAAGCTGTGACCAGTAGCACACAACAACCTTCGGTAGTCTATTTGTGGCTGATGTGTTTATGAATTGAGGATTGGAAGTGACCATCTGTGTCATGAAGTCTGTCTCTTGCTGTTACAGGCAACCTCATCATAGAGTTCTGTTTTTACTGTTCATTTTTGATCAATATGGAGCTATGGAGGGAACTAGGCATTAAAGGTTGGATACTAAGTTGTGCTCTCTTTGACCAGCACCTCATCATTACATAGAATACTTCAGGATATCTTAAATAAATGTGGCACTTGATTGTGGCCAAGCTTTTTTTCAAGTTACTCCTTTTGATTGGAAAGCATAGTGTTAGACAGAAGCAATAGGAACAGTGGAAAGTGAAGGGGGTTTTAAAGAATGAAAAGATGAGACTCTCCATTCTCTCTAGTGGAGCCAGGATTTCCTATCAGGGAGCTACGTGAGCTTTCAACCTAGCAGTGAGTTTATAATTATGTTGCTGCTTTTCTGCTTGCTTAGGCCATTAAGTCCTTAGTCTACTTTGGCAGAAGAAACCGACTAATGGGCTGAGTAAACAGAGTACATGAAAGACTTCTGGCACATAGTCACCTAAATCCCATCCATCCTCAGACCTCATCTCAGCAACAAGTATTGTTTCTGTAAAAAATACTGTCAGGGTGATTAACCACTGGAATAAGTTGCCCAGGCAGGTTGTGGAATCTCCATCACTGGGTGTGTTTAAGAGCAGGTTAGACAAGCATCTGTCAGGGATAGTTAAAGAGGGTATTTTGTCCTGCCGTGAGCGCAGGGGACTGGACTTGATGACCTTGCTTGGTCCCTTCCAGTTTCTGTGATTCTTTGATTCCATACCATGCAAGGTTCTTTGTTACAAAAGAGGAAGGAAAGGATGAGGGTATTGAGTGATTTCAAAGTAAGTGTCCAAAATGCAGCACTTGCTTTCCTTTCTTCTTTCACCATGCCATTTCCCTAGACATATGAATGCAGTTTATTATCAGAAGTGCTTTGGTTTGTCACATCTGCCTGGGTGGATGGCTTTAGCTAATTTCAGGATTTTTGTTGTTGGATGAGGTAGCAGGTGCCTCTGTGTCAACACCTCATCAGAACTGAAAAGTCAGGAATGCAGTGACAGCCTAATGCAGCCACCTGGGTCCCTACTGCAGGGATCTGACTAATAGTTAACTTTGTTTTTCTGTGCTGGATCCTGCAGTTTAAGTAGTGCAGATAGGTCCTGTTCTAAAAATGTGTTTACATACAGAACAGTATCTAACCTGTGAAGGTTTTTCTGTTTTGTTTTTGCCACAATTAAACCCAAATCCCACTATATATTACAGGGCAATGAAGGGCCATATTCTGCCCTTGTATGTATATAGCTTCAACTAAAGGCAATAAGAACTGTGTATGCACATCTAAGGCCAGAGTTTGGTTTGATCTGTGGATGAAGAGAGGAGAGATCACTGGAAGTATAACCCAATTTTTCTGAAAAGAGAGCCTTTCATTAGGACAAATTACCATCATAGTCAGTGGCTTCATGACTGCTGAAGCACTGTGTCTTTTGACTTAATGTGTAAGACATTGCAGCAGAAGTGATACTGTGTACGCTAGCTTTGCCAGAATCTATTTTCTGAAGGCATCACACTTCATTTAGTTTCCTTCACTACCGTGATGCTCTTCTCAGGGCACCCAGAATCATATAAGCCACAGTTAACTTTCTGTCTCAGCAAGGGAAAGTTTTGCTGGAACTTAAACTGTGTGTCAGCTCCCTGCCACATCTGTCACTCTGTCTCACTCACAAACTCTTTGAGACTTTGGGGAGCTTAAGCTTGCCTTGTAGGTAACAATCAGTGAACCCCAATTCCTGAGTTCTCCAGAGATGTCTCCCTGCAGTGTGCAGTCCCTCTTATTGGCCAGTCACAGTAATTTTTGGGTTTATCGCCTCCACAGAGATAGAGCACACACCAGCCTATGAATTCAATACATAGTACTAAAATGATTTTGTAATAAGAGAAGGATAAGTTTATTAATAAAGACAGAGATGTAAGTCAAAGTAAGCAAAGGAAAAAGAGTCTAAGTTTGATTACAAACATGCTTTCTAGTGACTAAACTTAATTCTATCAAGTTATGGTCTTGCCTAAGAAGACTTACTTCTTAGAACAAGTTACTAGCAGCTTCTGTCCTTTTGGTCAAGAAGATAATCCACTTTTCACGGAATAAGAGGGTGCTGTTTTCTTTCTTTCCTAAGTGATGGCTCACTGAAAAGTCTCTTACTAAATTGTTTCTTTTGCTATTTGTTAGTTTGACTCCTTAGCTTATCTTTATATGTAAATAATATTTTTCTTTCTTTCTTTCTTTCTCCTTTGCTAGTGGTCAAGCCAGTTGGACAGGGAAATCCATTTTCCTTTGTCTAGAAATATATGCACTGCCTCCAAAACACAATTTAAGAACATCTCCAGCAGACACAAGTAATTCTTTATGTACAACCTGTATATACACCAAACAATGATACTAATGACCAGAGCATCACCAGTTTTCGTGAAAGATATCTCTTGATACATTCTGTATAGTGCAGTATATTGTATGCAATCAGTTGCATATTATTTGGGGTTCAGGCCTTCTGTTCTCATGCTGGGATATCTGGACCCTGATTGTCATAACTACAGAAGTCATTTTTTCTTCATCGAGCAGCGCTCCCGACTGCTCCACAATAGGTGTTTTGCGCCGCTAAACACCCCGGATCGGAGATTTTTGAACTAGCAGTGGCTCTGCAGCAGGGAAGCTGCGGCGGCGTCCGTT
>ML682061.1:5229060-5242743 GCA_007922195.1 Podocnemis expansa | reverse complement strand
AAAAAAAAAAAAAAAAAAAAAAAAAAAAAAAAAAGCCGGCCGGCAATATTACAACTGCCCGCGGAGTCACAGCAGCGCTATGCCCAACGCATCGGGCTTCAAGCGCTGTGACTCCTGTCATGAGGCAATGCCTGCCTCAGACGGGCACACTTCGTGTGTAAAATGTCTCGGGGAAGGGCATCTTGCTCAGAAGTGCCCTGACTGCAGGCAACTCACCACCCGAGCGAGGAAAGAGCGGGACCGCAGATTGAAGCTCCTCTTATTAGAGGGCTCCCTGCGCCCGTCTTCAGACCCCGGTGCCTCTCCTCAGCGTGAAGAGGGAGCGCACAAAAGGAGGTCTCCAGCCTCTTCCCCAGTCCCCAAAAAGAGAACCAAGGGGACGGAGAGTGCGAGCAGCTGCCCGACCGCTACGGCAAATGATTCCCGTGCGGCGGCAGCATCAAACAAACAGAAAAAAGCCAAGCGGACAGCGCCGCAAGCTTTAACGGCACCGTCAACTGCCTCGGTTCCGATGCCCAGCCAGGGGCTCTCGGCACCGTTCTTACTCTCACCAGCCACAGCACCGGGCTTGTCAATGTCGGGCACGCTACCGCTGACGGCACCGGCAACAGTACAGGCTCCGGCTCCGCCTTTGATTCCCTGTACTCCTCAGCCACAAACAGTGCTGCCGCAGGGTGCTGTCACACCATTACTTACTCAAACACCCTTTTCAACGGCTGTGGACGTTGTGGTGCAGCCTCCAGCTGTTAAACACCACAGGAAATCCAAACATATGGAGCTGTTGGACGATCTTACGGTGCACTCAGCCCCATTATCTCCTCTCTTTTGTTCGGATTCTTCGGAATCTTCTTCATCAACGTCGCCATCGAAAGCGTCTGCCTCGTCGGTGGCCTTGAGCCCAGAGCACGAGCAAACTACGCAGCAGTTACCTCAGGCGGTGGCTCAGAGCGCGACTCTACCGATGCCTTGGGCTTACCCCCCCTGGATGATGTACCCCCAACAGGGGTTAACTTATTTGCCTTGGCAGCCCTTCAACATGCCTTTAACAGGCATGAACAACACAGCGGTACAACCGACTCTACAACCCCCGTCTGTACCTCTGCCAACGTTAACACAAGTACCTACTCCTATCGACGATTTGACAAAAGACCCTACATCACAGAATAAGCATGATGACCACAAACAATTCAGAGATCTCTTCAAGAGGGCAGCGGAGTCTCTGGACATTTCCTTACAGGAGACCCAGACCGCCCAACACAAGTTATACCGCATCTTGCAGTCTTCTGGATCCCAGAAATTGGCCCTTCCAATGGATGAGGGCATCTTACAGCCAGCAGACGAAATATGGAGGACACCAGCTTCAGCGGCTCCATCCAACAAAAAAGCTGATAAAAAATATTTTATAAATTCTAAAGGAAATGAATTTCTTTTCTCCCACCCTCAACCCAATTCCTTGGTGGTAGAGGCAGCGGGTCAAAGACCTAAGCAACCCTTCTCTAAGTCCAATTCTATGAACAGAGATGATAAAAAACTGGACTTCTTGGGGAAAAAAGTATATACCTCGGCCGCACTGCAAATGCGTATTGCGAATTACACGGCCTTGCTAGCGAATTATACCCATGATATATTCACCAAACTGAATGAATTTTCAAATTTTATTGAACAAGCAAAACAAGAACAATTTGCTCCTCTGATCGATGAAGGCTTGTTAGCGTCAAGAATTGCCCTTCAAGCTTCCCTGGACGCAGCGGATGTTGCAGCCAGGACACTGGGGACAGCAGTCGTCATGCGTCGTGCTTCATGGCTCCAAGCCGCAGACTTGCCCAAGCCAATGCAGCGTACCATTGAGGACCTGCCATTCGATAAAGAAAAACTATTTGAAAAAACAACAGATGACGTCATGCATGGCCTTAAAGACTCTAGAGCCACGCTGAAGACCCTAGGAATCTATACCCCACAATCCCGCCGTCGACCATATAGGGCTCAACCCACCAATTTCAGGTACTTCCAACAGACGTCTAATCGCAAAGTGGACACCTATAGAAACCGACCCAGACAACAAAGGAGGGGCAGGCACCAAACCTACGCCCAACAATCCTCCCAGCCAACTAATATCAAACAGCAATTTTGATGGACAAGTCGAGGGAGTGTTCAACCAGTCACTAGGTCACCGGCTACACTTACCAACATCCAACCCCACGTTCCGCAACAAATTACAACCATTCCTCTCACGTTGGAGAGAGATAACATCGGACAAGTGGGTTATAGAGATCATTCACCACAGTTATTCTATCCCTTTCATTTCTACACCCAACCACCACCACCCCCACCCGTCCCTCTTCAGGGACCCCAATCACGTACAACTCCTTCAGTCAGAAATCCAACGTCTACTCGATCTAGGAGCTGTAGAGGAGGTACCCATAGAACAACGAGGAAAAGGGTTCTATTCCCCGTACTTTCTAATACAGAAGAAGTCGGGAGGTTGGAGACCTATATTAGATCTTCGACGTCTCAACGCACACATACTGGTGAAACGATTCAAAATGGTGACCCTCAGGGACATATTCCTGGCCCTTCAACGATCCGACTGGATGGCCTCCCTCGACCTGCAGGACGCATACTTCCATGTCACTATTCGAACCGCACACAGGAGACTTCTCAGATTCCGTTTTCTTCACAAGCATTATCAATATACAGTCCTGCCTTTCGGCCTAGCCACGGCGCCAAGAGTCTTTTCCAAACTTATGGCTCCAGTGGTGGCATTTTTAAGAAGAAGGCACATAGAAATTTTTCCATACCTAGACGACTTTCTCATCAAGGCACCCACACAGATCAGCACAACCCAAGCACTACAAGCAACAATCAAGTTGTTTCACGAGCTAGGTTTGAGCATAAACTTCGACAAGTCCACCTTGGTGCCGGTGCAAGAACTTCAGTTCATAGGGGCAAGACTTTGTTCACCGATTTCACGGGCCTTTCTTCCAATGGACAGATTCATCAGCCTACAGCAGATAGCGTGTACCATTCGGGGAGCAACCATCATATCGGCTCACACAGCTATGCGCATGTTGGGGCACATGGCAGCGTCAACCTACCTTGTAGAGAATGCAAGACTTCGCATGCGTCCGTTCCAACTGTGGTTTCTCTCCCACGTCAGACATTACAATCGTCTAACCAAAACACTGCTCATAGTGCCGAGTGCCATCAAAGATTCTCTGTCTTGGTGGACACGTCACAACAACCTATTGCAAGGAGTCCCCTTTCGACAACCACAACCACAAGTCACAGTAACCACAGACGCTTCATTACGAGGATGGGGAGCTCACTGCCGCGACCTCACGGCGCAGGGCAGGTGGTCCATGGCAGAGACAAGCCTGCACATCAATCTGCTCGAGCTGAGAGCTGTTTTCAAAGCGTGTCAGAAGTTTCTCCCCATAATAGCTCACAGCGTGGTAATGGTAAGAACCGACAACAGGTCCACCATGTTCCACATAAATCGGCAAGGAGGCACCAAATCTCCCATACTCTGCCTAGAAGCAGCGAAGCTGTGGGATTGGTGCATCCAACATGGCATTATCCTTCGGGCGGTGTATCTCCCGGGCAAAGAGAATATCATAGCAGATGCCCTGAGCCGCTCGTTTACAAACCGCCACGAGTGGGAGATCCGACAGGACATACTTCACAGCATTTTCGAGTTCTGGGGTCATCCTGTGCTCGATCTGTTTGCTACGGCGCACAACAAGAAATGCAGCCGATATTGCTCTTGGGCGGGGAGAGGCCCAGGATCGGAGGGCGACGCCTTTCTCACTCACTGGGGAAAAGAGCTACTTTATGCCTTCCCGCCCATTCCATTGATAGCACGAACTTTACACAAAATCGCACTGGACAGAGCAACAGTAATAATGATAGCACCAGCTTGGCCTCGTCAGCCCTGGTTCTCCATGCTCATCAAAATGTCCATAGTACCTCCCATCATCTTACCACAGGTACAAGACTTACTGTCACAAGACGACGGGACCCGCAAGCATACTTACCTGAACAAACTACACTTGACAGCATGGAACCTCGATGGTTCGATACTACGGAACTCCTATGTTCCGACAGGGTAAGGGAGGTACTACTAAATAGTAGAAAACCTTCCACAAGACGAACTTACCTCCAAAAATGGTCACGATTTTCCAATTGGTGCATACAGCGATCGTCCTCTCCAACTGAAGCACCCATACCGATGATCCTGGACTATCTCTGGCACCTAAAAGAAACAGAGATATCGGTCAACACCATTAAGGTCCACCTCGCAGCAATTTCAACTTTTCACATACCTGTAGACGGCTCTTCAATCTTCGCTCATAGAGTCGTTAAAAGATTTATGTTGGGCCTCAATAATCTATTCCCACATGTTCAACCGCCAGCAACACCGTGGGATCTCCCATTAGTCCTTAAAACATTGATGCGACACCCATTCGAACCCCTCGCCTCTGTCTCTCTCTTGCAATTGTCCATGAAAGTGGCATTTCTCGTGGCAATTACATCGGCAAGAAGAGTGAGTGAAATGGCGGCACTTATGGCTGATCCGCCCTATACGGTTTTCTACAAGGACAAGGTATCCCTACGCCTCCATCCCAAGTTCCTTCCAAAAGCCTCATCCGCATTCCATGTGAATCAGGTCATTCACTTACCTGTCTTCTATCCAAAACCGCACGCAACGCCACATCACAGAGCCCTCCATACCCTGGATGTCAGAAGAGCGCTAGCCTATTACTTGGATCGGACCAAGGCGTTCAGGAAGACAACAAAGCTATTCGTATCTACTACCGAACGATCTTTCGGTCAGCCCATCTCTAAGCAACGATTATCTAACTGGATCTCGTCATGTATACGCACAGCCTACAATATCAACCAAAAGACGCCACCTGCCACAATCCGCTCTCATTCAACAAGATCCATGGCATCTTCTATGGCGTTCCTTGCGAAAGTTCCACTACAAACGATTTGCCAGGCAGCCACTTGGGCTTCCAATGACACTTTCGCAAAACATTATGCGTTAGACCGTTTTTCCGTAGATGACACGGCCTTCGGTCGAGCAATACTACAAACAATGGACAAGGGACGGTCCGAAGTCCCCACCACCACATTCCAGTAACTGCTACATACTCACCTATTGTGGAGCAGTCGGGAGCGCTGCTCGATGAAGAAATGGAGGTTACTCACCTTCGTGCAGTAGCCGAAGTTCTTCGAGATGCGCGCTCCCGACATGCTCCACAACCCACCCTCCTCCCCTCTACTTCGGAGGCTATTTCTTGTCGTTTCAGATATCTCCCGGCGTAGAAAGGAACTGACAGGAGGGGCAGCGGGGAAGCTGTCAGGCTGACGTCACACTGGCGGGAAACGGATGCCGCCGCAGCTTCCCTGCTGCAGAGCCACTGCTAGTTCAAAAATCTCCGATCCGGGGTGTTTAGCGGCGCAAAACACCTATTGTGGAGCATGTCGGGAGCGCGCATCTCGAAGAACTTCGGCTACTGCACGAAGGTGAGTAACCTCCATATATCTACCGGAAAGAAGAAGTCACATACACTAATTTTAGGGATTATCTGGGACTTCGAAATAACTCAGGGATCAGGAGAGCATTTTTCTTTCCTTCTGCAAAATCATCAAACTAGGTGATTGACGGTATATGTTCTTTTTTGGTGCCAATGTGAGTTTAAGAAAATAGTGGGAAGAAGCCAGGAAAATATTGTTATTAGATACAGCAATCAATATTTACTGGCAGTTAGCAACAGGCTACTTGTGGGGTGAGAGAGTAGGAGGTCTGATAATAAGCTCTGGCTGGTCTAAACTGTGTTTTAGCAAATTTTTCTGTGGTCCACGGAGACCAGACTGAGTGTAAAGCATCTTAAACCTATAATAAAGGAACTGTAACAATGAAGCACTAAAGTCTGTTTTATGTGGTAAAATAAAACCTTACAATGAATACATTAATTCATTGGAATGAACTGTCACACCTGTTTTCCAGCAGAAGCAGAGGAACTTAACAGTCTTGTGGAGTGATGGGTGAAACTTAACAGATTCAGAAGTTCAGTCTCTGAAAGATCAGCTTTTGCTTATCTGAGCCTCTGTGTTGGAAATCTGAGTGGATATTCACTCTTTTCTGGTTTTGGCTATGATAATAGCCCCAAGAAATACTCAAGTGGTATTTCTGCCTTTAGGCTTAAAGAAAATCAGGGAGTTCCAACACATGTGAAATATAAAATAAAAACTCTAATAATGCAAAAAAAGTTAATCTACATCTCTGATGCCACATAAGAACTGGGTATTTGGTTCACGGTTTAGGAAGGATTAAAAAATGCTGAAGGTAAAATTATTAAAAGTGCCTAAGAAACTTCGGAGCCTAAATCTTATTGAATTGACTAACTGCCTAAATCACTCTTGAAAATGGAGCTTGGGCTCCTCAGTTGCTTAAGCACTTCTGAAAAATTTACCCATGGCTTACTTTATCTGAACTTTTGGGTTCTTCCTCCTTTCTTGGAAAAGATTTGGGTGTGTCTCTTTAATACCTACCTGTGTGCAGAACTCAGCTATAAAGATGTGGGAATAAAAATTTACCAGCTGAAAGGCATGAGAATAATTTAGTTTTCTGAATCCTTCAGAAAGGTTTAAAAATATACTGTATAAAATTCAACTAATCCTATTGAGCATTTGTCACCATTATTTGCTGTCAATAGCAGCTTCCTGTAAATGTAATGGGATCAGGTGGCCTTACAGCAGGGTTCTCAAACATGCAGCCTGCGGCCACATGTGGCCCCTAAAAGATATTTCCTGCAGCCTACAATGACACTATCCTTACTGATATTTGCAATATGGTTGTATGAAAAGGTTTCAGTGGTGTGGCTCCCAGCGTAACATACTAGCCTTCATGCGGCCATTGTGATTTGAGTTTGAGACCCCCTACCTTAGGTTATGTCCACACATACATCATTATTTCGAAATAAGTTATTTCGAAATGAGTTATTTCAAAATAAAGTCCTTATTTCAAAATAAGTTAATTTGAATTAAGAAAATGGTAATTCGGATTAAGGGAAAGCCTGCTTTCGAAACAGCTGTTATTTTGAAATGGTTATTTCGAAATAAGGCCGTTTGGACATGTTGTTTCGAAACAGTTGTTTCGAAACAATGGTGTTTCAAAACAACATGTCCAAATGGCCTTATTTCAAAATAACCATTTCGAAATAACAGCTGTTTTGAAATGAATGGGGTTTAAGCTGTTTCAAAATGACGGTTCTTATTTCGAAATGACAGAGCCCGTCATTTCAAAATAAGAAAATGTCATGTGGAAATTCAGTTTTTTATTTTGAAACAAAAAGTGTTTAGAAATAACAGACTCATGTGGACATACCCTTACAGTGTAAATGAACTGTTAAAGAGCAAGTGTTAAGATTTACTCAGCTCAAGATGTGATAGGGCTCAAATAGTTCTCTTTGGCTCTGTCCACACACACATTGTTATTTCAAAATAAATTAATCTGAATTAAGAAAATGTTAATTCGAATTAAGGGAAAGTCTGCTTTCGAAACAGCTGTTATTTCAAAATGGTTATTTCGAAATAAGGCCGTTTGGACATGTTGTTTCAAAACAGTTGTTTTGAAACAACAGTGTTGTTTCGAAACAATATGGCCAAATGGTGTTATTTCAAAATGGTTATTTCAAAATAACAGCAGTTTTGAAATGAATGGGGTTTAAGCTGTTTCGAAATGATGGTTCTTATTTTGAAATGACAGAGCCCATCATTTCGAAATAAGAAAACGTGGTGTGGACCTAATCTTTTTTATTTTGAAATAACCAGTGTTTTTTCAAAAGAAGAGATGTGGACATACCCTTTGTCCTGAATTGCATTGAATGTTGAGCAGGATTTCTGCAGAAACTGAAGGAACAGGGCCTGTGCTCAGTAGAGAATTGTTATTGATGAAAGTGGAGCAAGAGGCTCCAAAATACTGACTTTATAAAACAACTGAACTCGAAATGCTGGATCCATCTATTTCTCGTATGCATAAACAAATATGTGCAGTCCAATATACTTATCCACACATGAACGCATGCAAGTGTGTACAGTCTGGTATCCACTTGGTAACATGCATGCAGTCTGGCATACTCATTTATTTACACAGATGCAATCTGATGAACTCATTTTCTTTCTCCACTACCTATATTTTCTCTTTTATGATCCCTTACATTACATCTGAACTTCTTTCTACACTCTGGAAGTCACCTTCCCAGTGAGTAATTAGTTCCCAGCTGTCTGCCTTTCACTGCCCAGTGTTGGCCTTCCTGAAGTAGCAGTGGTAGGCTGTGCATGGGAAGTGCCTGGCTTACCTTCAGAACTGCAGTTTCAGCTGTATGTAACTGACTGAGCAATTACAGTGTGAGGAGAGGTCTGTTGTTTAGCTGCCATGTCAGCTAAGAATTCTTTCTGAGGCTTAGTATCAAATGAAGTCTGAAGAGTTAAGGTCCATTTTCACTACAGTTTTAATTCTGAGGGGGAATCATTCCCCAGCTGAAGCTGAACTTTGCAATATTATTGCAGTTACTGCTTTGGATGCCACTGAAACTACAGGCAATGGATTGCAATACCAGAGCACTGACTTCAGAGGATAACCTACTACCAGTTATCTCCAGGGTAGACCACTGAGATATGCTTCCCATCCTGGAGTTGTGTCCGTGCCCTAAGATCTGCAGCACAGTCTTGATCTTCCTGTGTCTTCAGTGTGTCTTACAAGCTCCTTAGTCTAGAGGCCTGAACTTATTCTGGCCATTGTAGCATTTGTAGAAAAGTATTTAATGCTACAGAAGAATGATAAAATAGTAACTGTGCTCGTCCAACCAGGCAAGGAGGTGCATATTTCCTAGACAGACACACCTAGTACTGTGGGTGACACAGAGCTTTAAAGAGGTTATTTCTTGGCATCCTTTTGTTGCTGCATTTGGCAGTTCGGCTACAATATGGTGCTAAGTACAGTCAAATAAAACCAGTAAAGGGTTGTATTGTGTGAACAGTGTGTTTATTTGTAACAGAATACAGAGGGGCTTGGAGCCAGAGTCCTCTAGGGCCAGGACAGAGCTTTTCAGTGAGTACAGACCTGTTGACAACTCTTCAGTTAATCTGAGAATTTGTACCTGATTTTGAGGCCTGAAACACATAGGTGGAGGTAATTTAGCTTTTTCCTGTCTTGTGTGTACATATGGAGGATAGGTGGTTGTGGTGCCACTAAAATGATATACTGCTTCTTCATCACCCTCCCACTCTGTCTCCCATAGCCCTGTCTACAGTTGGTGCCACCTGGGTGACAGACGAAATGGAAGACTCGTTGGAAGTGGAGTGGGAGAACCCTCCAACAAAGCCAGACTATTTTAAACTGAGGTTCAGCTCATTGCTTGAGCAAGAGAAAGAGGTGGTTGTGCCAAAAAGCAGTGACCCTAAAAGCAGATACATCATTCATGGTAAGTGGTTGGGTATAGCCCAGGTGGGTCACGGTCAGAGAGAAATGGGGAAAGACAGAAGAGAGACTGACTCTTGACCCTCTCCCCCACCCAGAGGAATTTTGATCTATGAACCTTGCCATATATAGTTACCGTAAGTCTTCCAAGTTAGCCACCTGTAGCAACTCTTGGCCTAGCTAGGAAGAACAGTGCCAAGAGTTTCTGTTACAGTATATCTCAGAGTCAATTTTAGTATGGAACTACGCTATGTTCTCTTCAGAACATCTGTTCGCTGATGGATCAGGGTTGGAATTTAACTGGCAGAACCGTAGGATGAGATCCATTTACATTCAATGTGATTTCCAATCATGAGAAATTTTAAAACTCCTTTTTGAATGACAAGCACACTTTATTTTGCTTGTCCTTATAGAAAAAGATGATGTATTGTTCACTTCTTGTCCAGCTAGGAGTCTCACTTTCAATATTGCCAAGCATATGGGACAGATTGTCAGTTGGTGTACACTGGCATAGCTCCTTTTAATTCAGAGGATTCAGTGATTTACACCAGCTGTGAATCTGCTGTATAGTTTAACTTGCTGCTTTGCACCAAGTTAAGTATTTGTTTATTGGGTAGCCATCATGAGGATATGCTGTGTGGGGTGGTAGACATCAAATATAAAAGCACTCCATATTGTATGGATGTTACATTTCAATGCACTTGAATTCTACCATCATGTCAGGAATCAAATTTATTCTTTCATTTCACGAGTGGGAACACTAGGAATGGCTAAAATAGACATCTTCACAATTTATGGCTAGTGTGACCTGTAGTTATGGCCCTGAACCAAAACGTCATATTCACATTTCCCAAACAAGAAGTACAGATCACAGTCCTACAACTCAAACTCCTCTGTAATTAAAATCAGAGAGTAGAAGACACCAAAAAATACAATCTTTCTAAGAAAATGTTCATGTACTTTATCCCTAATTATTGGACCTGTTCCTTTTGTTCTGTTACAGGCCTGAAGCCTGGCACGGAGTATGAGATCACAGTCATATCCGTGAAGGATGAGATAGAAGGAAAACCATCTATAGTGAATGGCCGGACAGGTATGTTCCCAGAGGTCCCAATGAGGATTGAACCTCCATTGCCCCATACACGTTACAAAGGGATATAGATCCCTAGGTGGTAATGCTTGTTTTTAGTTGTTTCCTGTTTTCAAGCTTCTGTCCACAACCATGAGACTAAAAATTTAAAGCAAGCAAGCTAGCTGAAATTCTCAGATAATCACACTGGTAAGGAGTGTCTCCTAGATTCTAAACAGTTATTTAAAAAATAATTCTGTCATTTCTTACACAGAAAATTTAAGTTTTTGAAAATCGCCCTATTTGTACCAGAGGGGCAGCCATGTTAGTCTAGTTCAGCAAAACAAAGGAGTCCTGCGGCACTTTTAAAGACTAACAAATTTATCTGTCACATGAGCTTACATGGGAGCAAATCCCACTTCATCAGATGCTTGAAGATGGAGTAGAGATGAATGGGAAGAAAATAAATGCAGGGGAAGTATAAGTCATAGGAGCAGATCACACTGTTACAGCAAATCAGTGCGGTTGTTTTGATTCAAACAGTGCACAACAGCATATAGGAGGGAGGTAAGGAAAACAAAGTTAGCTGTTATAATGGGGGGGGAGTACCGTATTTTCCAGACTATAAGTTGCACTGTTATATAAGTTGCACTAATAGAAAAGCATCAGTTTTCTTTAAAAAATTCATATATTGGTTGCACCGTTATATAAGTCACACGATAGAAAAACATCAATTTAAAAAAATTCATGTCATGGTTACACAGTTACATAAGTCATACTAATAGAAAAGCATCAATTTAAAAAAATTCATATCTTGGTCGCACCATTATATAAGACGCACTGCTATAAGGGATGCCCTGCTACATTAGTTGCACCCTGTTGCGCGTTGACATCACTTTAGAAAGCGGACAAATTGATCTCTGAATGACTGTGCTCACCCACTATGAGATGGTGCATTAATTAATATTTGTTACATTTTCTGAAATAAATAAATTAATAAATAATTGTTACATTTTTCTGAAATAAAATTTATTCCATTGCTGTGTGATGTGTTATTAAGAAATATATGATTTAACCTTGCCTCCTTCTTACACATCAGCCATATTTAACCGAAGAACATACCGGTATGTACACTAGTGATAATGCAGTTGCGAACTATTAAGTAAGCCAGTAAAACTTAGGCCAAAGACATTTATTGGGCCTCATGAAAGACAATGTGAAATAAGCATAATCCATAAAGTTCACCCATCTTCATCATCTGCATCAGAGAAGCCATCAAAATCCTCATCTTCAGTGTCACTCAGAAATAGCTCGGCTATTTCAACTGGCAGATTTAGGCCCTGATCTTCCCTATCTGGGTATTCATCTTCCTCTTCATTTTCTTGTACTTTGTCATCATTTATTATTTTTGCTTTCTTGAACCCTGAAGTGACTGTTTTTGTACTGACATTCATCTAGGCTTCACTAATCCAGTGTGCCACCTCTGTGAAAGTCGCATGACACAAACTACTGCTGGCCATGAAGCTGTGTTCCCCATCTGTCATCCAGGATTCCCAGAGGCGGTGCAAGACAGTCTTGAAATTCCGATTAACAGAGATATCAAGAGGCTGCACCTCCTTCGTTAGGCCGCCAGGAATCATTACTGGCACAGAATTTGCATTTTTTATTTGCATCTTTACCCTCTCTGTTATATGCGCTCTCATACTGTCCGTGATCAGTAGCGCTTTTCATGTTTTAAAAAAAAAAATCTGTGTCTGCTAAAACATCGTTCCAGCCAAAATCCCATGATGTCTTCATCCATCCAACCCTTTTTTTTTTGGTCTCTGTGATGACGCTGGATGGAAACGAATCGCGTGGCATGGTCTTCCTCTTAAAAATAATCATAGGCAGAAGTTTCTTTCCATCCGCACAGCACTCTAGCACAGCAGTGAAGTGTGCCTTTTTGTGGCCAGTTATTCTAACGTTCACTGTTTATTCCCCTTTCTCATTAACTGTTTGGCCAACAGGAATGTCAGATGTCAGCAGAACTTCATCCATATTAATTATATGGTCAGGAGTCACACCATACTTTTCAGTCATGGAATTCACGAAGGCCAGAAACCTGTCAACTTTCTCTTGTGATTCAGCTGGAAGTTTCTGGCATGTCGTTGTTCATGCCCGCAAGCTAAGTTGATGCCTCTGCATGAAACGGAAGCACCAGGATGGTCCTCCAACAAATTCTTGGATTTCCATTTCTCGGGCCATTGTCTGGGCCTTCGGTCGCACCTGAACAGTAGACAATCCACGTCCTTGAGCTCTTTGCTCCACTATCCATTGGTGAAGATGATCTTCCAGCTCAGGCCACCAAGCTTTTTGTCTGTGGCTTGCTTTGTCTGTTTCATTACTTGAAGTGAATCTTTCATTTTTCACCAGTCACGAACTTATTTGTCACTTACACCAAACTTCCGTTCAGCTGCCCTGTTGTTATTTTCTTCTGTGAATCTGATAACCTTTCATTTGAATTTGGTGGCTTAACTTCTTCATGCTTTTGTCGGCACCATTGATCTTAAAAGTCATGTGGTTGTGGATTTGTTGTTGTTGAAACTTGGCTGTTTTTCTTCCCTGGACTGACAGCTGCGGTGAGATTGACTGAACTTACTTTTGCAGGTACCCTATATATAGCCTACGTCCACACGTAGGGCCTTGTTTCGAAATAAGTTATTTCCAAACAAGTTGTTTTGAAATAAAGCCCTTATTTTGAAATGACTTAATTTGAAATAACTAAAATCCAATTCGAAACAAGGGAAAAGCCCCAATCAAAATAGCATGTCCAAACACAGGACTTGCTATTTCCATTGAGGAGAGGGGCATGATGGGTGGTGTGGTAACACGCCCCTCCCCCCCAGTGGGGCCATGTTGCCAACCAATCCCCTACCATTGGCTCTCCAGAGCCAGTGGCAGGGGAAAAAAGGTGGGGGCAGGGACAGAGGGGAAGCCTCTCTTCCCCCTGGCTTCCCTCGCTGCCCCTCTGCCCCACCACCCTAAGTGGGGGCATGGGTCGCCTAGCCCCCTGCTACCCCCTTTCCCCACCCCAGCCTCAAGTCAGGAGCAGGGGGCTAGGAGCCCCATGGGGCTGGGAGCTGCTTGC
>ML682061.1:5205843-5224060 GCA_007922195.1 Podocnemis expansa | reverse complement strand
GGCTTCGCCGCTTCCCCTCCGGGGGCTGGGGGGGGGGCAAAGGGACTGAGGCACCCAACCCCCCCCCGCTCCCAGCAAGGGGAAGCAGTGGGGGAAGCCAACTGGTGCATCCACCACTCCCTCTACCCCCAGCAAGGGGAAGAGGCGGGGGAAGCCAGCTGGGGCACCTGCCGCCCCCCGCCCCGCACTCCACTCAGCACCCTGGCTAGGGTGCTGATCCCTGGGCAGGGTGCTGAGGGGGGCAGTGGGACCGTCCTCCCAGAGTGCTATGCACCCTGGGAGGAAGGTCATTGTTATTTCAAAACAATGGTTGTTTTGAAATAACATGTCTAAACAGCGTTATTTTGAAAAAAACGGTTTCGAAATAACTGTCATTTCAAAACCAAAGTGGTTTAAGCAGTTTTGAAATGCTGGCTCTTGTTTCGAAATGAGGGGCTCCCTCGTTTCGAAACAAGAAAATGTCATGTGGACATAGGGGTTTCAAAATAAAAGCCTCATGTGGACATACCCATAATGATTTAGCAAGTGTTATTGGTCTTTACCATCAGCGATTACTTAATTGCCAGAGAGCACACACAAATTAACTGAGCCAGCCAGAGACCATGTCAGTATGTGTTTCTAGAAACAGTGTTGTGAGAAGATAATTGGCGGAGGGACACTCTTGCATATCCTTAGTTTGGGGTCTTAATACAAACAGGCATTCAGTTCAGGTGCTAATGGTAACGACTAGCAGATCATTATTGACAGAGACATTATCTAAATGTCATTTAGTTCAGTTCCTTTATCATCTCCATTTTCCAAAGACCACTTGTTTCATTTTTCTTGTAAAGTTGATATATAAATTGCATCATTATATAAGTCACACCTTTCAAAAATCTTTGTAAAAAACCACAACTTATAGTCCGGAAAACACAGTAGTCTCTATTTAACCTGAAGCTGATGGTGTAAAATTTGCATATGAATTCCAGTTCTGCAATTTCTTTGAAGCTCTGATTTGTTATCCATTTGCCTAAGTACAGCTAAGTGCAGGAAGATTGAAGTGTTCCCATAGTGGTTTTTGAATGTTGTTATTTCTGATGTCAGATTTGTGTCCATTTATTCTTTTGCGGAAAGACTATCCACTTTGTCCAATATATAAGGCAGAGGGGCATTTCTGGCACATGATGGCATAAATTACATTGGTGGATGTGTAGGTGAATGAGCCCTTGACTGAGTAACTGATTTCATTATGTCCTATAATGGTATCTTTTGTATACATATATGGGGAAATTTGGCAGCGAGGTTTGTTGCAGGGATAGGTGCCTGCTTTCATGTTTCTGTTCTTAGTCTGTAGTTGCTGGTGAGTATCTGTTTAAGGTTGGGGAGTGATTTGTAAGCAAAGAAAGGTCTGCCACCCAAGGCCCGAGAAAGTGAGGGATCATCTTGTAGAATAGGCTGTAGTGTCTTGATGATGTGCTATAAAGGTTTGACTTGGCGGTTGTAGGTGAAGAGCAGTGGTGTTTGTAGTACATGCTTTGCCCCATTCTCTGGCTTCACAATGGGATTTAACTCACTTGTATTGTCAAAGCTGTCTGCCCTCCTGCTGATCTAAGCAATGGCACTGGTACCAAGACCACGAAGTAAACTGAACAATGCTAGGTTTGTCTCTGCTTTGTCTGGAAGAGAATTAATGGTTGCCAAGTAGAAGTCAACAGAATTGAGTGATGGCAAATATTTTCAGACTCTTAAAAGAGTTTGCTGAGCATGGTAGAGTAAAAGTAATGGAGAAATGCTGCACATGGCAAGGAATATGAGTTTTGGGATGAGGTAGGGTATTGCTAGGGAGTCTTTTAACACTACTTTCAAACGCTCTCTTAAAGGAATAGATAGGCCGACTAACTTGGTGACCAACCGAGTGACAGAGAACACAGCCACCATCTCCTGGAACAGGGTCCAGGCTCCTGTAGACAGATATGTGGTTAGCTACACCTCCACTGATGAGGACACCGGAGAGCTAGCTGTGGGGAAAGACCAGAGCACTGCCACCCTGATGGGTCTGAAAGCCGGCATGGAGTACAATGTCTACATCTGGGCTGAGAAGGGAGACCAGCAGAGCAAGAGGGCAAAAACTAAAGCTGTGACAGGTAACTGATGGCAGAGGAGGAAATGTGGAGCTTGATTCTGTTCTCACAGTTTTTCAGTTCCACTGACATCAGTGAAGTTACTCTTGGTCTCCAGCGGTATTACTGAGACCACAATCTGGCCTGTAAATTATAATTCTCATTGGTAGGTTGAACTGGCCTTCAGTTGTGAAAATGGAGCCTTCTAATCATACATGCTGGTTTAGATCCATATTCATAGGCACCAGCTATTAGTATCAATACAGTGGAGGTCTTGCAAGTACTAAAACATAGACATCATCAAGGCCTCTCAGTTGGCTGAACATGAAGTTAATGACTTCCTTTAGAATACCATAAATAACCTCAGAAACCTTCTCTAGGTCACAGTTCTGGCCCTTCTGAGCACTACATTGGGTATAAGACACTGAGGAATCACAGGAGTAAAGGCTGCTTTCCCAGTGATTTGGTGGCAGGCCACTGTGCTCCAGCTCAGTGCATCTGTGTTCTTTCATGCCTGGTGCTGCTGGAGTTTTTGTTTTGTGTTTTTTGTTTTTTTTTTTTAATAGAGCTGATACAGTTGCACTCAAGGTAGATGGAGGGTGGCAGCCACTCCCTAAGATGCTTTTTCCTGAGAGTGCTGATTCAGGTAGCAGCTTTGCTGTTAGCCTAAGGAACAGTATCATCTTCAAAGCTGTAGAGAGGGGAAGGACCGTGGAAAGTGGGGAAGGAGTGATGGTTTCCCTCCATTGAAGTAGTAGGGAGTCCTCACTGGAGCTCTGCTTTTTAATCCATCTCTTAAAGAAATTGACAGCCCAACTAATCTGGTGACTGACCATGTGACAGAGGACACAGCCACTATCTCCTGGAATGAGGTCCAGGCTCCCATAGACAGATACATGGTGAGCTACACCTCAGCTGATGGAGATGCCAGACAGATAGCTGTGGGGAAAGACCAGAGGACCACCACCTTGACGGGTATGAAGCCAGGCATGGAGTACATCATCTACATCTGGGCTGAGAAGGGAGACCAGCAGAGCAAGAGGGCAAACACTAAAACTTTGACAGGTAACCCAGAGGGGTCTTTGGGATGTGATACTAGCTGGCAACATATCTGCATCTGCTTCCTGAAGATTAGCAGTGTTTTGTTCAGTTTTCTTACAGCTTATTGCACAGTGCACATTATCAGACAATTTGTCTTGTGTCTGAATATGGCATGACTACACACATGGTGCAGGCCGCTCCAAAACTGAGATTTAGGACCTAGCCCCACTCCCATTTACTCAATTGCGAAAGTTCACTAGCTGTAATGGGGTGCTTGATTGGTTCCATAATGCACATAGGTTCTGTGCAAGCTTCTCCCACAGAGCTCTGCCACTACTTTACAATCTTCACCTATAGCATCTCCTGCTGTGGTAGCCCTGGAGTATGCACAGCTCTGCCAATGTATTTAAATCCTGACTGGCAATAAGCTTATCACTCCAGGCTGGGTCCCTCTAAAAGTTCTGCCATGTTCTGAGTGATAGGCTGCTCCCCAGATCCAGTCCAGTGTGCCGCTGTGACCCCGCCCCCAATTCCTGAATCCCGATTCACTTCACTTCACCAAGTGACCACTCACTGCTGATTCAGTCCACTCCAGCCTATCACATGCAATCAGTCCCAAGCAGTGGGTGTATGCCCTCTGGCTACTCGAAGGACGGTCCCCTAGGAAGCACCCCGGGCCCCAGATACCACCATGGGAGCCATGTCTACAGAGATTGAGACCCACTCCCAATCACTGTACGCTCAAGTCTGTCCATTCAACAAAGAAATGGATCATGCCCAGCCTTCCTCACTCACACCCTCTAAAGATCACACAGCTTTAGATGAAACAACTGCTAGTTTATTGATCAGATTAAGTGAAAATATGGCCAATCATGGCAGAATCACAATATAAATGGGTCAGGACTGACCACAAGGAAATAAAGGTAAAACACATGTACTAAGCTAATACTCAACTTAAACAGACCTCATAGTCCAAGTTTATACTCAAGGTATTTGGTTGTCAGATGTTTCTACAGTCAGTCTCTGCCTGAGACCAGGCAAGGCCCAGATCTTGCTTGAAGTTGTTTCAAGATGGAACAAAAAGCCCCAAATCCCTCCAAGTGTCTCTCTTTTTGTTTCAAAACTCCCTTGACACCTCCCCTTCTGGGCAGAGGTGATCTCTTTGTCCAGTCTGTGCCAAGGAACTCAATTAACATATCTTTGTCTTCTCCAGGTGCTTGCTTGCTTTGGTTATTTACATGCTGTTGGGAGAGTTTTTGTCTGTCTCCCACCACCTCAAGTTGGCATCAAATCATACAACCACAGTGCACACGTGAACAGAAAAATCTTATAGATCATACCACAGGGTGCACAGATATGCATCCCATGACACTGAGCCCTCCAATCCTGAGTTCTGAAGCAGTGATAAGGAGAGCAGTGTTTGCCCAATGAGACATGAATTATAGGACTGACAAGCCAGCAGTCTTGTATTTTCCTCTTCCTCACACATTATCTAAGGGTATGAGAAGGTTTGAGTCCAGAAGACATGATTCCCTTGGATATCACTTGAGAATAAGGCAGTAACATTATAATAATCAAGGTTTTTACTCATAGAAATTGACAGGCTGACTAATCTGGTGACCACCCAAGTGACAGAGGACACAGCCACCATGTCTTGGAACAAAGTTCAGGCTCCCATAGACAGATACATGCTGAGATACACCTCAGCTGATGGGGACACCGGAGAGATAGCTGTGGGGAAAGATCAGAGCACCACCATCCTGAGGGGTCTGAAACCAGGCATGGAGTACATTATCTACATCTGGGCTGAGAAGGGAGGCCAGCAGAGCAAGAGGGCAAATGCTGAAGCTGTGACAGGTAATCAGGGTAGTGTTTGGAATGTGATAATGTAGTAGCATATGAAGTACCATTGGCTTAGCTGTGAGTATGGCCTCCTCCTACTTTGTTACACACAATGTACGACTTAGGGCTTCTGGCCTCTGATCCATGTACTATAGGAGTGTGCCACCTACATGCACCTCAAAGCTCACAGAAACCGATGCTGCTGTGAGAGGATTCATCGAACTGGCAAAACTTGTAGTGTTGGTAAATGCTCTGTGCATTTCTCCCTCACAGCTCTGCCAATGTACCTCAGCTGTAGCCTGTAGCACCCTTACTCTTCTAGTTCTGCCCCTCTTCCTAAGTGCTCTGTTGTTGGACATCATTCCTATCCTGCAGCACCCTTGCTGGCTCACCCCTGAGACATGTCACAGCTCAGTTCTGAGCCGACCCCCCCCCACAGCCAGGGTTGGCCCAAGGGGTTGTGGCACCCCAAGCCAAATTTTAACTTGGCGCCCCCCCCCATCTCATTCATGGAGGTTGAAAACGGTCTTCCAAAGTGCATAAATCTCCAGCTTTTGCCTGCAGAGGGATTTAAAGTGCACTCTGTGTACATGACTGAAGCTGCAGGTTGATTAACAGTGCCTGAGCTGCTAGGAAAGAGTTGAAGAGGCGGGAGCCAGTCTGATCTTCAGAAGGACTAGGTGCCCCTAAGAACTGTCACCTGAAGCCATGTCTGTCTCTTGCCTCACAGTAGAGCCGGCTCTGCCCCCAGCCAGTAATTACAGTTCTGGCCGTCCCAGAGAGTTCAGCCTTTGCACTTTACCTGTTGCATCACTTGCCATCCTACTGCTAGGATGTCTGCGAGTTGCAGCTCACTCTAGACCTTCAGTTGGCTCAATATTCCTGTCCTAAAATCGCAGGAGCAAGAGTGACATTTAGCTGCTGAGACATGAATTCTGGAGCTTGTGGACATATTGTCCTTTTCCTCACAAGCATTCTATGAAAAATAAAGTTTAGAGACCAAAAGAAACATGCTTCACAGAGACACTTAAGAATCTGTTAATAACATTCTAATAATTTATACTTTTATTTACAGATATTGACAGCCCAATTAGCCTGGTGACCAACCAAGTGACAGAGGATACAGCCACCATTTCCTGGAACAGGGTCCAGGCTCCCATCGATAGATACATGGTGAGCTACACCTCAGCTGATGGGGACACCAGAGAGATAGCTGTGGGGAAAGACCACAGCATTGCCACTCTGACAGATCTGACACCAGGCACAGAGTACATCATCTACCTCTGGGCTGAGAAGGGCATCCAGCAGAGCAGGAGAGCAGGCACTAGAGCTGTGACAGGTAACAGTGGACAAGAAGGAAAGGAAGTTAGATGGAGACACCACTATTCCTTTCTTAACTGGTATTTCATGATCTCATTTTTTGAATTTCTATGCATAAAGGTAACTTTGCTCATCAGGTATTAGCTACTTGAAATTTTGCACTGGCATCATGGAGATCATGACATCATGGAGATAACTTGATAATTATAAACTGTTGGAAATGGTACAGGGAACAAAACGATATGAGGCAAGAGCTATATGCTACCTGCTGCAGTTTCAAGAGTAATTGGACTTTTAACCCCGCCCTTCTGTGGTCCAGTCCAGCAAAACCCATGAAATCGTAGGCCTCTAGCCTTCACCTCTCTCTGGCCAGGGCTCCATGTCCTGCTTCCTTCCAACTGAGAGTTTTAGACCACAGCCCCCCCCCTAATCTCTAGTGTGATTGTCCTAGCCAGGCCTGACAAATATTCAACCCCTGTTCCTTAGTTTCTTTCCAAGGACAACAGCAATGTTTTAAACAGTGACCACACAACTTTTCCATAGCAAGCATGTTTATTTAAAGACAGAAGCCTCACAGAGAAAAGATAAAACAGAATCTAAATGCACATTAAATATATCAGAAAACATCCAACAGTTCAATAGGGATCTAGGGCTGTGTTCACACAGCACTTTTGTTTCGAAACAACCCCGCCGGTGGGGTCTGGGGGCAGCTCTGGCAGGGGGCTGAGCCACCCCGCAGCGGCTCACCTGCTGCTGGTGCCTGCAGCCCCCTTTCTGGGGCTGCAGGGTGAGCCAGCAGCGGCTCACCCCCAGGGGTAACGAAATAGCATGTTCACACTGTGAACTTGCTATTTCGTTTCCCGCTTTTTTTCTTATTTCGAATTAACATTTTGTTAATTCGAAATAAGATATTTCGAAATAAGGTGTTGTTTCGAAACAAGTTGTTTCGACACAACTTGTTTCGAAGTAACCCTGTGTGTGTGAACACAGCCTAGTAGCCCTAAGTCCTTCCAGTCCCTCAGCAAGGATTGGGGCCATGTTAGAAGCACATCTCTGCCAGTTTACTGAACCCAAATAAAAATCTAAAGGCCTGATCTACACTTAAAATTTAGGTTGACATAGCTACATTGCTCAGGAGTGTGAAAAATCCACACCTTTGAGTGCAGTAACTTTGCTGATCTGATCCCTATGTTAACACATAGACAATTATTTCCATTGTCATAGCTACTGTTGCTTGGGAAGGTGATGTTCCCACAGTGATGAGAAAACCTCATCCATCGGTGTAGATTGTACCTATACTATGGGGTTACATCAGCGTAGCTATGGTGCTGTAGTTATGAAGTTGTAATCTCCTTAGTGTAGACATGGTCTGCTTCTGATTAAACTCAGCCTTTTCTATTCTAAGTTCTTTCTTTCTCTTTTGCCTCTTTCGTCAACACTCCACACCTCACACATTCCTTGTTAACCATGAAATATGATAGTTGGAAGTTGCAGATTCCCAGTTAATAATACTTGGAGTTAAATGCTCTGTATGTCCATGCCCTTTGCTGCAGATTGACCTTATTCATTGCATTTTCTCAGTGGTACTTGTACACTCAGAAAGTTTGAGTCTGTTCTCTGCTTTTTGTTGAAGTAGAAATTGACCCTCCCAGGAATCTCCGTATATCAGATGTGACACAGTCCAGTGGTGTAGTTACCTGGACACCACCCGCTGCACAGATCAGTGGCTACACTCTGACCTACCAGGCTGCAGACGACACCAGCAAGGTATTGTGAGATCATTAATTCTTGTTTGGTACAAATAGCCCCAGTTTAAAGTGCTCATGAGGACATCAGTTTAGCCAATTAGATCCATTTTATCAAGAGCAAAAGCACAACCTTAGAATTTATGTGAGGAGAGGCCTCAGGAAACACAACATTCTGCCTGACGGCTAGTTTCTCACTGTAACTGCTGCTAGGTGTAGTGCGTGGGCAGCTGCCTCATGGAACAGGAGAGTTCCATTCTAAGTGGCCTTGACGTTGGAGCAGGGGTACATTTTTAACTTTGCTTTTCCAATATGTTTATACATGATGGAAGGCACCTGGCATGTGAGGTAAAATGTGCATACAGCCTAGTGCCTGTATCTGTAGGTTCTGTGCAAGTTCACTCTTTTCCCTAAGCCCTCGTTCCAGGGAGAGGGAATCCTCAACCTAGCCATAGATATGCAGAGGGTCCTGTCTTTGCTGGGTACATTCCGCCATCAGCATTTTTCTGGCTGGTCCTGGCTCACCTCTAAAGGCATTCGGAATATGGAAGCAGTTGGCAAGAAAGAGATTGAATGAACTATAGATCTGGGCAGATCTTTAGTGTGTCTTGTCTTTGTTTGGCAGGAAGTGAAACTGGGTCCTCATGAGCAAAGGTTCACACTGGATGGTCTGGGACATGGAGTGAGGTACGCAGTCTACTTGGTGGCCTCCAAGGGAGACCGCCAGAGCAGAAAGGCAGCCAACATCTTCTCAACAGGTAGCGCCTGACAATAATACTTAAGTCTTCTTCTCTCTGGTACTTTGCTGTTAAAGGCTAAAGATTCCACTTTTACAGAGGCTCAGAGAGATTAAACGAGTCATCAAAGGTCATGCAGTAAGTCTGCAAGTTTAGAATAGAGCAGAGATTGCCCAATTCCCAGTCCAGAGCCATGCTGCAAGCAGGGTGGAGATGCCACTGGTGAAGAGCATGACATGACACAGTGGGATGGCTTGTGTGGAGACTCAGATCTGATTTATCTTGCTGACAGATCCAACCAGATGAGTATAGTAGATAGCATGGTTATGATCGGAGGTAGGGAAGGTGATCATCCATCCTGAATCTGATTATGTCATCCCAGTAGCATGGGCAACTTATATCTTGCTGGCACTGCTTGTAGCATTCAAGAAGTGTCCAAATTCGTAACGGGGCCCCAGGAAACTTGCATGAAAAGGCAGCTTAACGGGATGCCATTTCATGCCAGCATGATGCAATTTGTCCTGTGGTGAAAGATCAGAAAGGTGTTGTCCATGGTGGATAGATGATGGCAAGTGGGGATGGGATAGCGTGGCCCTTTCCATCTGTAACCAGTACTGTTCTACACATCCATGGCTGTACCATCCCCAGATGTCTCCTGCTTTCCCTGAGACCCTCTCAAGGACGAGGCTGCCCCCTGCAGCCTCCAGTGGCCCCTTTTTGAGCCAGGTAGACAGCAGGTAACACTGATATACAGCTTAGGTGGAGGAGAGTCTTTATCTTTATAGTCCCATAAGCCTAAGGTTATCCTTGTTCCCGTGCCTCTGTTCAAACCACATCCCCTTTAGGAGACTGAGTTGGGAATGCCTCCTCAGCTTCTTTTTCAGACATACCAATGTGAGTCTTCCCATCTTCTTCCCACAGTTGCCCTCCTCTACCCATACCCTGCTGACTGCAGCCAGACCCAGCAAAATGGGAACACCACCAGTGGCATGTACACCATCTACCTGAATGGTGATGCTGGCCAGCCCATGCAGGTGTACTGTGACATGAGCACCGATGGAGGCAGCTGGATAGTGAGTGGTGCTGGGATCTTTTATGCACCTACTTAATTATTAAAAATATAATCATGTGAATCTAATAGTGCACTGACATCCCTGGAGGTTGATGTTTTCTGTGTACAGCTAGCACAGGCATAGCATAGAAACAGAACTGGAAGTATCCCCCCACCTCCTGCCCTGCAACTTCACACCAGTATTTCTCAATTCTTGCCCAGGAGACACCACCTGTAGGGACATGGGGATAGTTGCCTTTGGGCCTGTTCAGCCTTGGCCTCTGCTGCAACTGCTCAAGAGGATGCCAGCTGTGGTGGTGTCATGGGGTGCTCTGCCCACTGCAGGTGGTTCCTCCTCGTGGCTGTTCTGGGGATTAGCTCTCCTTCCAATCCTATGCCTTCCTTATGGTCTGTCCCTCCACTGTCCTCTCTTCACACTGCAGCCCCTCTCTCACTCCGAGAGTTACAGTTTCCTTTTTGTGATTCAGCCCTTTGGCCAGGTCACTGTTCAGTTTCCTTTCCAGGGTAGAGTCCCATTAGACTGCCACGCAGACACTGCCAATCCGTTAGTGGCTGGTGGGAAACTGGGCTGCTCATTACTCTGGATGCTAACTTTGGGAGCCACCATGCAGCTGGGGTCTGTTGAGTGTTCAGCTTTGCTGCTCTCTTCCCTGGGCTGTTTCCTTCTCTGACTCCAGCAGCTTCTCTAGCCTTCTGTCTCCTGAGGACACTCTCCCCTTGGAGTATGGGTGCAACCTTTTCCCTGGCTTCCCTGCTTCCATTGCTAATGCACAGCAGAGCATGGTTCCAGACTGAGACCTGAGTCCTTGCTGCAGCCATTACAATTACTAGCTTCCTGGCTTTGTGCTAACCGAGCCCCTCACCTGGTCCACTGGGCTCCATCTTCCAATCAAAAGTTGCTTCTCCAGTCTAATCTCCTCATATGTAGCCTATCTCATTATTTGGGCACTTTCTCAGCTTCTTAAACTTTTTCAAGACTGGTGTAAGGTGAATACCCCATCACATGTGATGGTTGGGAACAGAGTGACTTATTAAAATGCTTTTGCTTTGTCCTTTATTCTAGCCAGACCAGTTATAATGACTGACAGTCACCTGATAACTGCATGAAGGCTCATGTGAAATGAACTAGCAGTCTTAGGTCCAGTTCTTAGTGGACTGCTGGCCATAGCACACACGCACAAACAAACAAACAAGACCTGAGGGCACTGCACATCAGTAGACCATCAAAGTGCAATTTCTGGAGTGTCTCTCAAGAGTGATCCCATTCTCCACTAGAGGAAGATCATCACCATCATCATCATCTTTCTTTCTCATTTTAGTGACTACTGAATAATGCAAACAATTTCCCAAGAATATTCACTCTCATGTTTAAAAAAAGGTCTTGGTGATCCTGTTGTATATCTAGTTCCTGTTTATTTAGGTGTTTATACCATATTGAGGAAGTTTGTGCTCCTTTTATCCTCGCTATCCACAAACATTTGTATGATTTGTGTTACACTGGGGCAAACATTTGTGGAAAACAAATTTTAAATTTCCACACACTGGTATATGCAGTGGAAGAGCTTAAGAGCTTATCAGATCAAGGAACAGAAAACAAAACCATGTGCAATCACTTGGCCATTCACAGTTTATCAACATTTTGAATTGTGAACAGTCACTAATGCCCCATCACAGATTTGAATTCTGGATAAATGGTAAGAAATTGCAATCTGCCAGTGAATATTTCACTCAGTCACTCAGCAATGTTTGTTTTGCAGGTATTTCAGAGGCGGAACACAGGGCAGCTGGATTTCTACAAGCGCTGGAAGAATTATGTGGAAGGATTTGGAAACCCCATGGGAGAATTCTGGCTTGGTACTGTATCTATATGATGATCTGTACAGGTGAAGGGTAGACAGTTAAAGATGGGCTTTGTAGAGGCTGGCCAGCATTCTGATACTTATCTGAAATTTCTAGGCCTCTGCAGTAGGTTGGAAGTACCCCAGGAACAGTCATGAACCCGTCAGTGGTTCTGCTCTTGCCTGGAAGTGCACAAACAAATGAAACAAATCCAATGCCCACTGAAATCAGTGTGGGGCTTTTTACTTACTTCGTTGGGTTTTTTGCTAGGAATGAACCAAACTTTTCCACATTTCAGAGGAAGTTCAGTTCAGAGGTCGTGTGATCCTGGTATACAGAGAGGAGGTTAGAGCATATTTATCACCCTGATTTAAAGGAGAATGTTGTATTCCTTCAAACATGAAGAACTGGATCTAAACATAACATACTTGGGAGTCTCTTTCTGTGTCTTCGTTCTTGCTATTGTTTGGTGCTTTCGGTCTCTTGACACTCCAGCAGTTAGGGGTCATTAAATTTTTTAGAAATAGAGAATGTTCCTTTACAGTCTAGATTATTCTCCTGGATCTAGCAGTGACATCAAACTTCCATGTTTCTGCTGTCACTCTCTGTTACCATGAAAATGAGTGTGATGGTGCAAACTTATTACCAGTACGATGTAACTTCAGGATCAAGTAGGGGAGAAGGTGGGCTGCGGAGGAGCAAACCACAGATTTAACCACAAATGTGACAGGAAGAAACTTTAGAAGAGAGAAGGTGAATGAATTTTGACACCTGTTTTACCTCTATAGAATAATCACCCTGGCATTTTCTCTCAGGTCTTGACAAGCTGCATAACCTCACAAGCAACACTCACATCCAATATGAGATCCGGGTTGATTTACGGACCTCCAATGACTCGGCCTATGCTGTCTATGACTTTTTCCAGGTGGCTTCAAGCAGGGATAAGTACAGGCTCTCTGTGGGGAATTACCGAGGCAATGCTGGTAAGGAAGGCTTTGTGTCCTTGCTACTTCTGTCTCACATAATGGAAGCAAGCACTGCAATCTGAGACATTTGTTTCCCCATCAGCCCGTGGGTTGGAATAGACTGGGATGTGTTAAGTCTCATGAGCCAGGTTCTTTCTGGTGGAATGGGGGAAAGGGGCCTGTTACACCACCTTCTGAAAAGTGGCTAGGAATGACTGACCTGTCACTGACTAAAGAGGCAGAGAAGAGGAAGGAGACCCATGGAACTGTCCTCACACTGAAATGAGGGGAGCAGGCCCAGCAGGCTACCTGCTGAGGATGCCAGGTATGGAGCAATTCTAGCCAATGATCCTCTGAAGATATTGGGGAGAGGGGCAATTGGGCATTCCAAAGCAAAATGACATTGAATGGGAGGGCAGAAGCAGAAGAAGCAGGGTTGTGTGGGAGGAAACTGAACTGAACTAGAATTTAGACTCTTTGGGAATTGGCCTAACACTAATTCCCATCCTGAAAATATAATGGACTTTGCCATCCATACTCCAAGTATTCCTTGCAATGATGATACCTGTGCCTATGGTTTCCAGCCCTCTCACCTGCCCCATTTAGCGCTTTTCAGTTGAGCCCCGAACTTCTTGGGATCTCCAGCTGCCAGGAACTGCACCATTCTAGCACCCACCTCCTACCATTGTGAGTGTGGCTCTCCCAGGCTGCTTTGCCAACCTAAGGTCTCTTTGTCTCCTCTTTTAGGGGATGCCCTGACTTACCACAATGGCTGGAAATTCACCACCTGGGACAAGGACAATGACGTGGCTCTTAGCAACTGCGCACTGACACACCATGGAGCTTGGTGGTACAAGAACTGCCATTTAGCCAACCTCAATGGCAAATATGGAGAAAACAAGCACAGTGAAGTGAGTGTCAGGGCCATGTACATGGCATGTTTCTTCTTACCAGCTTCAGGGACATGGGTGACAATGGGCAACTCAGAAGGGGCCTGAGTCAAGAAGGGCTGCCCAGGCTTATTGTATGGTTATAGATTAGGCATGCTTCTTCACTTTAAAAAGAAAGTACTGTGGTCAATCTGTGGCATCCCAGGAATCTCAGATATTACTGTGTACCCATCTGTAACTTCAGAGTGACTGCAGGGAGGTAGCGTTTTCCCTCAGTACTGTAGGGCTTGCTGTTTGAACTAAATAAGTGTCCATTTAAACCAATGGTTTTCAACCCATTGTCCATTTACAGATGCTTAAAACTTTCAAATGGAGGTTCAAACCTCTTTGGAAATCTTAGACATAGTCTGAGGACCCTTAGGCATCCATAGACCAGATACTGAAAACCACTGATTTAAACTAAACAATTTAGGAATTATGAGATAGACAGACACCCCCCCCACACACACACATGCGCGCGCGCGTTCCATCCTTTGAAACACAGCTGCAAATACGTTGCTACTAGCCAGCTGATCACAACACTGAGCAGTGAATTTACTGAGGTTGAAAAGTGCTGGATTGACAGCCTAGGGAGTCTGGAGCTCTATATTTATCCAGAGAGCAAGGACAGCACGGGCAGTGGAATCTCTCATGTCATCTAAGCCAGAATTTGAACCCTCTTTGCTAAATGAAAAAACCTGGGGCATTACCTCAGACAGGTTGCTTTCTGCATCTGTAAAATGGAAAGCCTACTCCCTGCTGTCCTTTGTAAAACACTGTAGTTCTCCATGTGAAAAGCACTGTAGACATGATTGGTGGTACAACACTCTCTGCAAAGGGAACCTCCACTCAGACACCTGTCTGAAATAATCAGTCTGTTGGCATCTGGGCATGACCCAAAATTCATCTATTTACAAGGCTTCTGTGTGTGTTATGTTTGTCGGAGGTTCAGTTCTGGTGACTGCCCAGCTGTGTGTGTATTAACTTGTTTTGGGGTGTCTAAAAGATGGTAGGGACTTCATCTTCTTATGACAGAAACATCACTATGTAACAGTCCTCCCAGCAGTTATTTATATCCCAAAGAACTGCTTTGTAGTACCCTAGGATATGTTTTCATGGCAGCACGGATTGATGCAGTGGCATCAATTTGAGCAGGTCTTTGTAGATCCACTCAGTTGATCAGAAAGTACTCTCCCGTTGACTCAATTAATCCACCTCCTCGAAAGGAGTAAGGCTGCTTTGACGGGTGCGTGGGTTCCATCAATGTAGCACTGTGAAGATACCACACGACATGATCGTAAGGACATCTGTGGAAGATCCACAAACTATATTACATAGCTTTTGTATCTCCTGTTGGCTGCCACCACCAGTGTAGACGAATTCATAATCCCACACTGATTTACATGCTTAATAAAGAGAATACCTTGTTCTTTTTCCAGGGGGTCAACTGGGCACCGTGGAAAGGCCATGAGTTCTCCATCCCTTACACTGAGATGAAGATCCGCCCTCAATCATCCATTAGTGAACCAATCCTAGGGAGGAAAAAGAGGTCTGTTGCAGGAAAGAGGAAGAAGAGCAGAGCCTAAAATGGCCTCCAAGCAGCGCTAAGCTGATCAACTACCAACAATGGAATTTCATTATTTTGTAACAAAGTGTTAGGACTTTGACAGCTTATTCCAATATTTGTATAGCTGGTGCCCAAGCTGCCTCAGTCCCTGCTCAGAGCTCTCTGGGTTCACAACCCAGTCTACCTTAAGCATTTAAGTCAGCAGTTTCAGCGTGAGAGGGGCTTGATGGGGAATATTAATATTTACCGCTAGCCTGATTGGCTGAACTTGACAAGGATTTGACTGGTCCAATGCACACAGGTGATCTGTTTTCCCTGATCATTATGAACTTTAAAAGAAAGCTTTAATTTAGCTGCTGCTTCCAAAAATCCAAGCAGCTGACCTCCATATTTGCAAATGTCCTTTGCCACTAGGTACTGCCACCATCCACTGCTGTAACCTTGCAGGCTTCAAGAGTGTGTTGTAAAGTTAAAATGTATTTTTAAAAATGCAAGTTAAAAAAATTTTGAAAAAAATCTTGAAAAAAATTCCTTATTTATGCTGGAGATAAACCTGAGGGTTAGTATTTTTAAGAGTCTCGTTTACTTGCTTTTGTTTCTTCTGCTTGTTTTTCTACTCCTGGTTTCCAGTATGCGTAGCGAAAAGAGACCATTGTGCTTCATTTTTAATAATCAGCCTGTAGTCACTTTTTCTTCAAGTGCTGTAACACCATCAGCATGTCTGGGTTGCATATGCTATGGGGAAAGGTTTGGCTTTCACACTGCTGCTTTTAGAATTCTAAAAACAACATGGAAACATTTTACCTAGTGTTAAGTTTTTGAATAAGTATCTTTTGATAAAGGCTTACATTTTCCAGATAAATTTAACCTAATAGCTTTAATTTTAAAGCTTGTGGTTATGGGTCCCTGCGTTCAGGTTTATTTTTAGCTAACCCCCCAGCTACTCTGTGATTTTCTTTGTCCACAGCTTGGCCACTCTAGTGTCAGCTCCTTTTCTTATGAGAAAAGCCAGGCTCTCCCCCAGCTAACATGGATTCTACTGTGACAAGGGGAATAGCTTTCTGTCTAGCTGGTTGGAAAGGAAAACAAGGCTTTGACTGAGGAATATATACCAATAGGAGATTTTTTTTTGTTGTTGATGGCATCCGCAGCAGAATAACTGAGGACACTTGAGTTCTGTGAACAGGATTTTCTTGGTGACACTGACAATTCATTTAATCCATCTGCCTCAGTGTCCTTATCTGCAAAACAGGGAGAATGATATTCACCATCCTATCTCACAGCGGTCTTTTTTTGTGTTATTTAGTTACTGTTGGCAAAGTGATTTGAAGATAAGTAAGTACTAAATATTATTTTGAATACAACAGCTAATTTTTAACAGGGGAGAAATCTCCTGATTCATTCCTCTTTCCTCTTGGTACATGCAGTATTGTACCCGGTTCATTCACCTCACAGTGTTGAATGAAGAACATCCTCTACTCTTAAAGGTACAGTCCCATCAGTTAAGGAGTTGCTTTCTGTTAAACTGCTGGTAAGGTTAATTAACCTTGGTTTGAAATCTTATTTTGAGTCCTCTAACTCTGTTTTGTATCTCCTCCTGTTAAAAACCTTTTGTACAATTTTAAATGTAATCTTTAGAAGGCTGGTGTGGTGTCTTCTAGCCAAAAGAAATGCATAGGAGGGTGTACAGTACATTTATGTTCACACACTCCTAGGCAGGCTTTATAAAGAGGTGGAGGAGAAGGAGAAAGTGACAGTACTGTCCTAAGCTCATCATGCCAAAATAAGATGTTATGCATGGATGACTGGGAAGAATTTTCAAAGAATGAGGGTTGTTTTCACATACAGCAGCGCGATTAAACCTGTGGAGCTGTGCCACTGTAGCACGTAGGTGAAGATGCTCCTACACTACCAGGACAGCTTCTTCCATCTGTGTAGTTCGCTACTGCTTCTTAGGGAGGTGAATTATGTTGAGGGGAGAAACTCTCCTGTTGACATAGCAGTAGTCGTTAGGTCAGTATAACTGCATTGTTTAGATGTGTGGTTTTTTCACACACCTAAGTGATGTAGTATAATCACCATAGGTCTGTAGTGTAGATCTGGCTTGATTGTCTCTCTCTTTCCTTGCATTCTTTTACTCAGTGCTGAAATAATTGCAGTAGTGACATTTAAATAGTCATCATTAGGCCCCAGAATCAGCGTGTTGACATGAAAAAGGGTAATTTCAGCATGGGTTTAAGCTGGTTCACAAGATGAAGACTTTCTTCACAGGCTTTAGAGTAAGACTTGATTTGCCTGTCACGAAAAACTCAGATCCTGAGCACACGACGCAGCCTACAGGGGAAAGTACCAGCCCACCAGACTGGTGTGAACCAGTCGCATTCAATCACCACACCAAAGTGTTAATCAGCTGTGCTTGTTGGAACATGAGTCCTGTGTATTGGTGCCTCTTTCTAGTTTGTAATGTGGAATTGAAATGGTTCTCAATAATAAAAAATATGCCTAGGATAGAACACTTGAGGTCCCTTAAACATTATAAATAAAGGCCTTTATGGGAGGTCCCAGTGGGAGCTTTTCACACCTACATTGCTCTGGTGTAACTGAGAACATGAGGGCTCTAATTCTCATTTACACTAAAACTTCTTTTTCGTCACTTGGGCCCTGACACATACTTCAGAGCCCCTCTCCTTTCTTGACCCCCCCATCCTGAGCAAAGGGATAGCTCTTCTGCCCCTTGCTGCAACACTCCTCCTGGGAAGGGGGAGAAGGGGCCCTGCAGCAGCCACATGCCCAGTCTAGGATGGAGGCTGAAGAACCCTGGGTTTTATAGCAGAAACAGTTATGAGGCTGGAGGGCAAAATTGGTAGGAGTGGGGGCCTATAACTGATGTGGAGATGGGACTGAGTTGTGAGCTGGGCAGGGGAATGGGAAGATGTGGGTGTGAGAGCTCCTGCAGAAGGGAAAAGCTCACCTCAGTAAATCTGGGGGATGAGCAACACTAAGGCTGTGTTCACACGGCACTTTTGTTTTGAAACAACCTTGTTGTTTCGAAACAAAAAAA
>ML682061.1:5081441-5190843 GCA_007922195.1 Podocnemis expansa | reverse complement strand
AGGCTATTGGATTAGAAGCCTTGAAGGCCCAGGGACTCTGCTGGTTCCCCTGAGTGTTTGGTCCTTGTGATCAGAGACTCAGAGGAAGCTGGGTACTTCGTTTAGAAGGCTTCGTAGAGGATGTTGTGGGATCGCCACCGAGGAGGAGGACTTCGCCGGACCAGGGGGAGACAGAGAGGATGTCGGCCCAGAGGGAGACAAGTCCCCGAAGGGATAGAGTCCCCGCGAGGCTCTATCAGGACTTTGACCTGGGGTGAATGGACTTTTGATAAAAGGACCATTGGGCCACCAGAGGCCTGAAGCAGATGGGCCAAGCTAGGTGATCCAGACCTGAGACGACACGGGACAGACGGTCCACCTAGGGACGAGGAACCAGAGGACTTCGCGGGAGTCGGGACCAACGCCCAGCCAGGTGAAGAAAGACCGTGAGAGAGAGCTGGGACTCTGGTCATATAGCCTTCCTCAATTGAGAGGAAATTCCTTCTAAGGCTGGTGGGGTTGGGACACGGGTCCAATCCCACTGTGGGTATGCTTAATAACTGAGCTGTTCTTCTAGTTATATTGGGTGGGAACTAATGTGGGATACTGTTGTTGTTGGGGAACCAGGGAGGTTGAGGGGTGTGTTTAATAAAGCTGTGTTTTGAAACTCACCTTGCCTGTTCTCTTTACTGTTGTTGTGGTTGGGAGCCAGAGGTTGATAGATGCCTCAGGTGAACAGGGCTTGCAATTAAAACTTTTCTCATAACAGGTGGGCCAACTAGCTTAACATCAAACTGGGGTTCCTGATTCCCCTCATCTCGGGAGAACATTACGTGGTCTACTTCGAGTACCAAAAGAAAAGTGCACCTGCCCTGCATGGGAGGGTGACCCTGAGACAAAATCCTAAGCCTGGGTACTGTCCTCCTCCCGCAAGTATCACCTGGTGGTTCCATCAGAATCACTTAAGAATTCTGACTCTGCGAGGTTTGCTGCCCCTGCTTCCCCTCCAGCCAGCGCCATATTTTGCTTACCTTCGAGGTCCCACAAGGGTTCTCACCTGGGTAGCTCTCTTATTTACCTCCAAAGAGGCTATCCTTGAAATCAGAGCCTGCTGAGGTCATGTTTGGAGGAGCCCTTCTCTCACCTGCCCTCCCCTGCCCCATAGCAGACTACTCTGTCACTAGGTGACATGATGGGTTGTACGCGTGAAGGGTTGTAGGACCAAATACCCTGCACTGCCACATGCCTTGAACAACCAACTGGGATCCACCTCCTGGTGGTCTCTAATACTCCCCTCTCTAAAAGTTTTCTTCTCTTCCTTAGAGGGTGCCCCCTCCTATGGTTATGTGGGGTGACTGAAGGCTCCCTGCATTGTACTTCCTTAAAAGCTGGCATTTTCTTTCCCTCTTGGGAAGATTACCTCCTTCATGTGGCTTGTGAGTCTTGGACCCTGGGCACTGACATTGTTTGTGCCTCTGGTGACTCCCACCTCTCCAATATATATATATAATCCCTTCTAATTGGCCTACTGACAAGGCGGCCTCCATACCCTTTTCCCCTCCTGCCCCAGGTCAGTGGGGTCTTTTGCCTCAGGTTAGTGAGACCCTGTCAACTTGGTTACGCCTGCCCTCGGGATTCGAATTGGTGGCCCTGGGACCCCTTCCCCATCGACTGCCAAACCCGTAGCTCATGTTAACCCTAGCTTGTAATTCCTTGGGTGCACATGCACTTTTCTACACTCCTGTGTAAAGGCCTCCTAAGTTGAGAACCCTCTGGTCGGGACTGGCGCTACGCAGTAAGCAGCCCCTGCATAAAAGGGGGGGCGCTGGCATTTTAAGGGGCGTCAAAAGGGGACAGCGCCGTGGCGCTCCCCTGATGACATCACTCATCTGCACCACTGTCTGCTGCGGGGTGGGGGGGGAGCACCACGATCCCCAGCGCTGGCCCTGCCTCTGGTGCAGTAATACCTCCCCTTTCCTGGTCAGGCTGCCCCCGGTCCTCCATGCTAACACTCTAAAGACTCCTTACCCTAGCAGAGCTGCTTGTTTTTCCTTATCTGCCCCCATTAGAAGAGGAAACCCCATTGTCTCCTGTTGGAGCAAAGCCTCCCTTGCTTGACTAGCTACACAATCCGCCAAACCGCCAGGTGCAGGCTAAGGCCTGCAGAATCGTAGTACCAGTGTGGTTTGGAATAGTCCGGAGGCGCCAAGATCACTGGCCCCATCCACCTCATCTCCATAAGGACACTGTATATTAGAGGAAGCGGCACAAGGGCCCTGCTCAGGGGAGCGGGAACGCACCCGCTAGCTAGCCCTGCCCTTACCACTGAGAGAGCAGAATCAAGGACACTTGTGTGTCTGCCTGGTCAACAACAATTCGACCTGGGTAGCCCCTTATGCAGCCTTCTCCTTCTAGGGTTGGAACGAATCCCCATCTGACTACAAGTGGGCCCTCTCCCAATTCACTCTGAACCCACCAAGCAGTTCAGAGGGCTCCTGGGTCTTACGCCCAGTGTCACTTTCTTCACCCACCAGTTCCACTAGGGTCACTAGTAAAGCTGCTGATTGATGGCAATTCTTTTATCCCGGCCATGTGATACTACAGTCAGTGGTCCGTTTTTCCCTACCTCCTGTATACCAATCCAGATCTCCTTTCCCTGGTTCTGTCCAGTCCTGGCAAGGGTAGTCAACCGGCCCTGGTCCTGTTTTCCCCTCTTGCTTTGTATGTAACATCTCCCTTTTCTAATGTACCCTCAGTGTCGGGGTCATCCTTGGCTGTCTCTTTCTTTTGCTCTGGGGTACCAAATGTAGGGAGTAACTGGTCTGCCACCGTACCTTACCACTCCCTTCAAGAGTCTTTCTACCCAGAGCCAGAGATTCGCTCATATTATCAGCTCACTCTCCGTCACGTTTCTTGGAGAGCAAATATGTTGTATGCTCCAAGGGAATTTTATGACCTTTGTCAACTGTCACCCTCATCCATTCCCTCCCCCTAATTGCTGCACCCCTAGAGACGGGGGGGGGGGAGGGAGTGCACCTTAACATGGTGCCCATATCCCTACTTCCAACCCCTATCAAACAGAGCAGATGTCGTTTTCATTCTGTACCTAGATCTTAAAGGTCTTCTACCTGCTCTTGCCCTAAGGTGGTAGTTCAACCTCTTACCTTGTGGCTCATTCAGCCATTTTTGGCCTCAGGGTTTTCCCTGCCCCTTAAGCTGTTGGCGACTACGTCTAACCACAGGCCTCTGAAGGGGTGCTTTCGGCATCCAATTGCCGCCCTGGGTTGCCCACTGAGGAACTACATTTACCAGGTGGGCGTTTATTTTCTCCATATCCCCTTGTGATTCGCTTTCTTGGCTGGACCAGTAAGGGGGTTTTGCTCCTTTTCTCTCCCCCCACATACTAGCTAGTAGGCTGAGTTTTTCCTCCGGGGCCCACATTAGCTTCCCTGTCACCTGCTAAGATACTTATTGTAGGCCTAAGGCCAGGAGATGTACTTCGTCTGCACTTCTTGACAGATGCTTACCAATGGCCTCCCACGTCCCCTACTTGAAGGCGCCTCACCAATCTGTGAATCGGTGGTTGCGCTTTTATTTTTTTCCCATGATAAGGTGACTTTAGACCGCCCACTGCTCCTGTTGATCACAGACAGGGAGCACTCGAGAGGCATAGGTCATTATTTTTCCCCTAGGCCAGGCCTTACTACCTACCAGCCTCCTTTTGCCTAGGAGTGGTGTGCTGAAGGCAAAAAAGAACTCAACTCCACCCAGCATCTGTCAGCATGGCTAGCAGTCACCTATTACTGAATGTATCTGAGCAGCACTTGAAGAAGAACGGTGGGTTACTTACCAGTAACCGTCCTTCAAGGTGGGCTGCTCGGATTCATTCAGAACCTTCCAACTGTCCCCGCTGCTCAGAGTTGGCGACTTTTAGGGACTGAGGAGGGATGGGGCAGCAGCCACATATATAGCCACGGGGTGGCCAGGGGGTGGTGGCCGCCAGCCCTGTTTTGACAGGCTATGGCAAAAAGGTTTCCAACCAATCATGCACTGTGACATGGACATACCTATTACTGAATGAATCCGAGCAGCCCATCTCGAAGGACGGTTACTGGTAAGTAACCCACCATTTCAGAGCTAGAGGGATACCCAAAGACAGAAGAAAAGTATCTGGCAAACATATGGCTGTGTCAAAAAGTCTCAGGTAAGTGATTCTTTACCACTATTATGTGACAATCCCATGGTGGTCTCTATGTGCTGAACTGTTCCATTGACTTGTTCAATTAAAGGAACTGGCTAGGTGTGAGTGGGGCTGCGTAAGTGACTGTGTATGGCAATTGGTGCTATAATTTTAGTTAGTTTTAGAGTAAAACTAAAGGCAGCAAATATATATGGAGTAGATAAACTGTATTGTAAATGTGTGTGTTACTACAGTAAATGTAGCTACTTCTAGTGCAGAAATTCATGTAATTCTCACAGAGCAGGAGGCTCAGCTGTTTCTAACAGCTCTCTGTCATGCAAATCTCAGAGGCAAAAGTGGTCTGCTCCCAAATCTGAACCTTAGTGAAGGCTGTCAATAGAGGTGACTTTTAATAGGCAAGCAGAGCTTTGTGTTTGACATCTGCTAGTTTCTGCTTTATTCCTAAATGGGGGTCTCCAAAAAACCGAGACCCACACATTTATTTGTAGCTCTGGATGGAAATTTATTTTTGCCTGATTATTTTGCGCTCCTAGTTTCTATCAGGAATGACACTCAACAGAGGACATGTGTTAATCCCCTGGAAAAGCCACATGGAAATAGAGTAAAACAAACAAGGAGTCCTGTGGCACTTAAAAAACTAATGGATTTATTTATTGCACGAGCTTTTGTGGGAGAAAATCCTATTTCATCAGATGCTTTGAGGATGCGGCAATTTGCACTCCTTCATTTATTTTCTCCTATTCTGTAAGTCATGGGAACAGCCTAACAGGTCACACTGTAACAGCAAATCAAAGCAGTTGTTAAGATTCAAACACTGAGAAACAGCATATAGAGCAGGGGTCTCAAACTCAAATCACCATGAGGGCCGCACCACTGAAACCTTTCCATACAACACTGCAAATATCAGTAATGATGGTGTCATCGTGCGCCACAGAAAATGACTTTAGGAGCTGCATGCAGCCCACGGGCTACATGTTTGAGACCCCTGATATAGAGGAAGATGAGGTCAAATCACCTGTTGTAATGAGAGACAAATCTAATGTCCCTGTTAAGTCCTGAGGCAATGCAACTGAATTTACAAATAAATTAAATCTCAGCAGCTTCTCTTTGAAGCCTTGATCTAGTATTCATCTGTCTGAGCACAGCAATTAGCAAATCATTAATGGAGTGATCATAAAGATAGAAATGCTGACCCACTGGTTTCAGAATGTTGTGATTTCTGATTTTTTTGTGCCCATTTATTCTTTTGTGCAGGGACTGTCCTTGAAATACAGCACTGCAATACTGAAAATGGCCACAAGATGATACCTTAGGTCCACTTCATTCTGGGGAGTCTTGCTGTCACTTCACTGCCCAGTTCAGATGGTAGATGTTTTGCTCTGTTGTCAGGGAGGTAAGGAAGTCGGCTTATGAAAGGGAGGGACTAATTGTTTTGCTTGGAGTCAGGGAGTGCTGTGAAAGTTTCCTGTTCACTAAACTGGCTGACTTTTGAAGCCAGTTATGCTTTCAGCCTTCACAACATCCCCTGACGGGGTTCTACAAGTGGACTGTGATTTGTGTCAAGTAGTAGCTCCTTTTGTTTGTTTTTAAACCTGATGCCTATTAATTTAGTGGGTGAACCCTGATTCTTTTGTTACACAAAGGGGCAAACAACATTCCCTTATTAGTTATCTCTTTTGAAAGTTAAAGTCCCATCTTTTAAATTCTTCCTCAGCTGACAGCTGTTCCATCGCCGCTAATCATTTTTTTTGCCTGTCTCTGCACCTCTGCCAATTCTGTCATTTTTGAGATGTGGACATGAGAGTTGCACATAGTACTTGACACATGGATGTACAGTATATTTATATAGTAGCATTATGATATTTTCTGTTTTATTATAAATTCCTTTTCTAATGGTTCCTAAAATTCTGCTAGCTTTCTTTACTGCTGCTACACCTTGAGTTTTCAGAGAACTAGCCATAATGACACCAGTATCTTTCTTTAATGGTAACAGGTAACTTTGACCCCATCATTTTGTATGTATAATTGGCATAATATTTTCCAGGGTGCACTATTTTGCAGTTGTCATTGAATTTCATCTGCCAGTTTGTTGCTCAATCACCCAGTTTAGCAAGGTCGCTTTTGTACATCTGTGCAATCACTTTGGAGTTAACCATCTTCATTAATTTTGTATCATCTGCAACTTTGTCACTTCACTGTTTGCCTGCTTCCAAATCGTTTATGGATATCCTGACCACCACTGGTTCCAATCTATGGTCCCTCTAATTACTCGTAGACTGTGTGCGCAAACAATTTCTTTGTGTGTGCAAAAACATTTCTTTGTGAGCATCAATATCAGCACTATTGAATTTTTTTGTGCACACTTTATTTTGTTGTGTGTGCAGGCTTCATGACCGGTGTGCATGCACACACGTGCACAGCTTAGAGGGAACAGTGGTTCCAATATAGATTCTTGGGGGACCCTGCTATTTACTTCTCTCCACTGTAAAAATGACCATTTATTCCTGTCCTTTAATTAGTTACTGCTCCATGAAAGGACCTTCACTTTTATCCCATAATCACTTACTTAGCTTAAGAGCCTTTCGACAAGGTCCCCTCACCAAGGTATCCTGAAAGTCTAAGTATGCTATATTCACTGAATCACCCTTGTCCACATGCTTCTTGACTCTCTCAAAGAATTCTAACAGATTACTGGGGCATGATTACCATTTGCAAAAGCCATGTTGACTTTCCCAAACTTATTGTTTTCATTTCTATATCTGATAATTTTGTTCTTTGTTAGTCTGAAACAATTTGCCAGTTACTGCAGTTAGGTTTACTGGCCTGGAAGTGTCAGGATTTGCCGCTGCAGCCTTTTAAAAAAGAATTGGAGTTACATTAACAATCCTCCTGTCTTCTGGTATAGAGGCTTATTTAAACAATAGGTTATACACCACAGGTAACAGTTCTGCAAATTCATATTGTGAGTTCCTTCACAACTCTTTGGGTAAATACCATCTGGTTCTGCTGAACTATTACTGCTTAATTTATTGGTTTGTCCCCAAACCACCTCCACTGACACCTAAATAAGTTGCATGTAAATAAGGCTAGATTAAAAAAAGAACATACACACCCCATCCTAACCATGCAGGCAAGGGAAGGCTGAACCTAGGAATAAGATGTCTCAAAATCAGACAAAATGGGAAGCACAGCAAGGGCAGAACACAAGTGGCTCTTTTCCATCAGTTCCCCCTGCCATCCATGTATCCTAGGAACATTGTATTAGAGAGAGGCAGCACTCTTCTGGTGAAAGGTGGGTGAGACATCCTGCTGCAGATGAGGTCATCACTTTGGAGTCTGCCACGCTGGAGGCTGTTCTGTTTGGTACACTCCACCAGGGCTTGTCCGGATGGGCTTGTATGTTTCCCTAAACTGTCTGGGCAGTCTGCTCTGAAGGCTAAAAATAAATGGAAGCAAAATGTTCTCAGCAGAGCCTTTAGAGTGAAAATATTTGTTTCTTGCACTAGCTTGTTGCAAAGAGCAGATGAGACGAGGCGTTCACCCACTCTGTTTATTTGCAAAACATATACTTGAGACTTAAATAAGCCTGGCTGATAACTGTGTTAGTGCTGGCAGGGGGGAGGAGTCAGACAAGGTCCTTGGGAAATAGATTTTTGCAGTCCAAGAGGGTATGTGTGGGGTCAGAGGTAAAAGAAGGGGCATAGTTGGTTGTGGTCTGCTGGGATGGGATGAGCTGCCTTGCTTCAGGAGAAAGGAAGGGCTCAGGAGAGGGAAGACCTGTCGGTGAAGGGATGGGGTTCTGTCTGGGACCATCTCTCTTGGGGATGGCAGAGAGGGAAGGAAGCTTTAGTGGACAAGGGTAAGAAGGGTATCTGAATTTCAGGGCCCCTTCTATGCCCTTAGCTGCCCCTCTGGTAACTTGGACCAAGGGCTCCCTGGACCAGTGGCACAGCTGGATAGCAGGAGCTGGTCCCCACCAGTGTATGCTTCTTTTGTGTGTACCACTTGGCAGGCTAAGCAAGTGGTTTCAGGGGCATGTAGCTCAGGCTGCAGGGGTGTCTTGCATATAGAGTGCAGGAGGTGTGGCTTGAGTTACTACATGGAGTCAGTGTTCACAGGCCTGAGTAGCATACGTGGGCCTCTAGCCCATGAATTAACCCTTTCTAGTAGTCATTAAATAAATTCCTCTAATGCTGAAGTTTGTGTGCAGCACCAGCTGGGTTCTCCTCTTTCTCTGGAATGAAATGAAGCTGCCTTTCCTGCAGCAGAATGAGCTGCCAAAGGACCAGTCAGCCTTGTGCCCTGTCTTCAAAAGGGTCTGTAGCACCAGTGCAAACGTTACTCTCCTTTATTGTGCCACATTTGATATGTTCTTGAAGTCCTTTGTTCTGGACGTGGTTGCTGACAGCATGGCAGTCTGCTTGGCTGCCTTGGTGGAGCATCCTTGGAGTCTCTAAGGTAGGGCTTGGTTAGGAAGTTTCATGGGAAGCTCCAGCATGGAGCTGGATACCTGTGTCTTCAGGAGTTGTGATGCAGTAGTTTGCCATTGGGTGAGGGAAAATCCTTTTCATTGTGATTGATGTGAGCTTGTGTTCATCTTTGTGCTGGAGCATGTGTGTGTGTGCGCGCGCGCGCGCGCATGCATGTGCACAGAGGACTGTTAGGGTGTGTTAGTTTTCAAGAGCACGTGTGTATTTACACGTCACTATGCAGTGTGTCCTTATACTTGTAACATGGGATGTGTTTGGTTGGGAGTGCCTGTATGCTGTGCATGTGAAGGTGACTATCCATGTGTCCCCAGTTGTGTGAATGCTTGTACGTGCAAGGGCAAGCATGGCTTTGTGCACGTCTATGCATCTGTTTGGCCTTAAGCATGCTGCCTAGTGCAATGATGGATGTGCACACAGATATATGCTGGCCTGTGTACTCTCCAGGGATGTCTCTGCACTTTCATCAGTTATCTGGCTTACCCTAGCAGGAAGCCTTGGTTTTAACGTCTTTATGAAACGAGGCAGAGCCATCACAGCAGCTCCTCACACTGCATGGCCAGAAGGGCTTGCTGGGCCTCTGGGAGGAGGATCTGCTCTCTCCCTTTGACTAGACAGGCAGTGACGGTGTCTTCCCCAGCAGTAACAGCTTGGGCTGAGCTGAGATCCAAAGGTCCTCTTCATCCTTCTTCTTTTTCTTTTTGTTCCTCTCTGCTGGTACTTGCCCATTGCTCTTGCTATCATTGGTGTTACTGCTGCTCTTGCGCCGCCGGCTACAGAAGCAACTATGGCAGCAGATAGAAAGGAGAGTAATGAGGACAAGGAAGGGCAGCCCCATCAACACTGCCAGGCAGATGGTGTTGAAGATGCCCTCCTGGTGCTTGGTGTTAATGAGATTCCGGACTGAGTCAAAGAAGGAGCTGATCTGCTCCATGGCAGCTGGCTGGCTGAGCACTTGGTCTCTTGCCTGTGGCTGGGTACGTTCCCTCAACTTGCAGCTCCCTTGGGTGTTCAGTCCTAATGGAAGGCAGAGGGAACCCAGAAGTTGCTCTGGTCTGTGCCTGTGAAGATGGAGGAAATGACAGGAAATCAGTAGGTTGCCCTGAAATCCACGTTTGATCAATGGAGTGTGAACACTCTCCCTGTGACCTGCTGCCCAACCAAGTACTCACAAAAGGACAAAGCACACAGACCACCTTCTGCCCAGCAGCACTAAAAAGCTTCCAGCCAATCTGCTACATTGGTCCAGCCATAGTGGTTGGGTGTCTGTGTCGCAGCACCTACAACTGGCTGTAATTGGCAGGCTTTGCTATGAGATCAAGAGATGAGTGGTGGACACAGTTCTTTTCCCAACTAAAGGTGATCCCAGCAGGTCATGGCTGAGGCACACATAGGTGCCCTGAAATCAATGGAAGTCTTTCTGTGGACTTCAGGGGTATTGGAGAGTGCCTGTGGCAGGGAGGTGGGAGAAGCATGCCCTTGCTGATGCATTAACAGAGGTTTTCAGTCTTTAGGGGCATCATAGAAGCACCTTCATCCCAGGGCTTGCTTTCCTTAAACAGGAGAGGCAGAAAATGCGGTAAGGTGAATTTTTCCAAAGGGGTAACTATTAGTCTAGTTCAGCAAAGCAAGAAGTCTTGTGGCACTTCTTTGACTCAGAGCAGAGCCTGAGAACTGATGCCATCCCTGTGACTCACCTAGCTATTGCTACAAGAGGTGGGAGTGGGGCCAGCATTTTTGTGGCTTAGTATAAGGTTTTCTTTCCCTAAGGAAGAGGGAGAAGTGCTGCTGACCAGTAGGTTCCCTCAGGAGAGCTGGCCTGCAGGAGACACCTTTACTGGGGCAAGGTTGTAGGGCTGGGTCTGCCTCTTGGGTTCCCTCTGCTTAGGACTGACAAGGACCTAATGAAGCCCTGAAAGGGGCTCCATGGGGTGGTGTCTTTATGGGTCTGAGCTGTTTGAAAGTGCAGTGCCATGGGACACTTGATTCCCCACATAGGTGAGTCAGTGACAGGCTAAGGATGATGCTGGAACAGTGGCCAGAAGAGGTGCAAGGAGAACTGGCAGGGACTTGGGGCTAATAAACTGAACCTTATCCTTACCTAGTGTCTTCCACTCCAGGATTAGAAAGTGCTTTGAGATCTTGAGCAGAAGAGTGGTACGTTAGTGGTATTATTTACTAAAGAGCTTGGCCAGCATTACCAACTCACGTCCCACGGCCTCCTAGAAAGGCACGGCGAATATTGGTACATCCATTTTACAGGGGGGGAAAAGTGAGGCAGAGATGGGAAGGTCCACATTTTTAACATGGGTGCCTAAAAACACTCATATTTAACTCCATAAGTTTCACTGGGGGTTGAGAGCCCTGGTCTATGCTTGCTGCCATTTTCAAAGGGAGATACACACATTATTTTAAGCAACTTATCTCCGTTCTACTTCGTAATGCCTACTTACCATGGAGTCCCTGCTGTGCTGAGTCAATGAGAAGTGCCCCCTCCCAGTGACTCAGTGCTGCACTACTTGCCAGCTACTTCCAGGTTCAATTAAACATGTCTTTACTGACGCTCGATTGAACTCACACAATTGATTCCTGCAGTGTTGGCACCATGAGTGTAGCCATGCCTAGGGTTGCAATTGCACTCTACAGTGCAGTCTGTGGCAGAGACTGAAACAGAACCTATGTGGCTTGTGTTCTATAGCTACTAAATTATCTTTGCTCCCTATGGGAGATTTCTGCTTTGTTGATGGTTTTGTTTTGAGGCATTAGCTGGCACTCTACTTTATTAAAGGACCCATATTTGGATTCTGTTACGGGCTGCATTTATTGCAGTCTGCCCCTTTTTGTATCTCTTGCTTGTGAGAAGTACAAAGAGGTTTTACCCTCTCACTCCTGTCTGCAATGCTGGCTATTACAGGAATAGAGCTCGTGGCCCAGAAAAGTTGGCTAGTCTGTGGGTGCTCCGACTTGCACAAGGGGTCTAGATTTGTACTCTTTTCATGAATAGCAAAACAGAGCTGCTGTTTTTTCTAAACAGTAACTCAACATACATATTTCTGCCTTCCCAGGTTGTCACTAATTTGCCTGACCACAGACAGGATGTGATGCTCTTGCAGCAAGTGTTAATTGGTCACAGTCACAGAATATGTTTTCTTCTGCCTAAAACAGGGCTATTCGCTGTAGTTTGTGTGCACCTTAGCCAGTCCCTTGCTGCTCTCAGCCTGCAGTGAAATACCACTCTAAGTCAGACCTGCCATTTTGCACTGCTGCAGCAGGCCTGTTGCATTACAGGGCCTGCAAGAGAATGAAAATGTCTGCCATTAGAAATTCTGTCCCCAGGAAACTAAACACTGTCTACAGTCCAGCTGCATGATGCATCCCTGGCCATGTCTCTTGTGCTGAATCATGGAAAACCAAAGTCAGACTCTAAGGGCTTAGCACCCAGAGATGATGCTAGATTTTCAAAAGAGCTCAGGTCTTATTTAAACCCCAAAACAAGAGACAGATTTTCTAGAAAACTCAGCACCCAGCTGCTCGTGCTGGGAAATTTTACTAGATTTTCAAAAGAAGGCAGCATTATAGCTAGATGGGGAATCCTAGAACTGGAGGGGATCATGGACGGTCATAGAATCCAGACCCCTGCACTCTTGACAGGATCAAGTACCCTCTTAAATCATCCCTGACAGGTACTTGCCTAACCTGCCCTGAAAAACTTCCAATGATGGAGATTCCACAACCTGCCTAGGCAACTTATTCCAGTGGTTAATCACCCTGACAGTTAGGAATTTTCTCCTAATGTCCACCCTAAACCTCCCTTGCCATAATTTAAACAGATTGCTTCTTGTCCTATCATCGGTGGCTAAGGAGAACAATTTTTCTCCCTACTCCTCGTAACAGCCTTTTAAGTACTTGAAAACTGTTATCGTATCCTCTCTGTCTCCTCTTTTCCAGACTAAACAAATCCAGCTTTTTCAATCTTCCCTCATGAGTCAAGTGTTCCAGATCTCTAATCATTTGTGTTGCTCTTCTCTGGATTTTTTCCAGATTGTCTACAACCTTCCTGAAATATGGCACCCAAAACTGGACACAATGCTCCAGCTGAGGCCTAATCAGAATGGAGTAGAGCAGAAGAATTACTTCTCATGTCTTTCTTACAATATACCTGTTTATACATCCCAGAGTGGTATTTGCATTTTTGCAACAGTGTGCGCAGTTGACTCGTATTTAGCGTGTGGGTACACTATGATACCCAGATCCCTTTCCATAATACTTCCTCCTAGGCAGCCGTTGCCCATTTTCTATGTGTACAACTGATTGTTCTTTCCTGGAATACTTTGCATTTGTCCTTATTGGATTTCATTGTATTTATCTTAGACCATTCCACCAGTTTGTCCAGGTTATTTTGAATTGCAATCCTATCCTCTAAAGCACTTACAAGCCCTCCCAGCTTGGCATCTGCAAGCTTTGCAAGTGTATTCTATATGCCATTATCTAAATCAGTGGTTCTCAACCACTGTTGTGACACAAAAGTGCGTCATTGGCTGCCCCTGCCCACATTCCTGAGCTGTGCCCCAAGCTGGAATTGCCCTGGCCCTGGCCTCAGAGGTGCTGGCTGGAGGGATCCCCAGCTGCGGCCACACTGGCTGGCGTGGTCCCTGGCCGCAGCTGTGCTGGCTGGAGGGATCTCTGACTGCAGTTGTGGTGGAGCTCACTGGAAGTTTCCCCAGCCATAGTGTCACTGGCTGTAGTGGGTCCCTGGTCCTGGCCATGAAGGCATTAGCTGGAGGGGTCCCCGGCTGTGACAGGGCTGGCTGGCTGGCTGGCGGAGGCCCCAGCTCTGCCCCCAGCCTGGGCTGCAGAGTGAGGTGTGGGGAGGGAGGTGCTATGGCAGCAACCAGCCTGAGAGCTAGGTAGGCGAGGGGGCCTCTGCAGTGGGCCAAACGTGGCAAGGGTGTGTGGATTCAGGTGGCGGGGGGGGGGCTGAGTGGAGTAGAGGGGGTGGGTTCTGGTGGTGAGGGCCAAGTGAGTGTTTGGGCTGGGAGGAAATAGGGTTTCCAGGAGAGAGGTAGGGGGTAAGATGAGGGGGAGGGGGCTTGGTGTGTTGTGCACCTGTCTCCACCCTGAAAAGGTTGAGAATCCCTGATCTAAATCATAGTTGGCTCTGGCTGAATATCATTGACACTGAATCCTAGTCTGAACACCACATCACTTTTTCTGGTGCAGCCTCTGGTCTGGTACCATCTGGCAGTGTATTTACAAGCAGTGGGCGGAGGAGAACACACGGCACAGGACAGCTTGGGTGGAAGGCTTGCTCACATTTTGAGTGGTCTCTTAGAGCAGGTGCATTGTGTGATGCCAACTGGAACCTAATTTGCATGTGGTGAACACATCATGCTTTTGCTAAGCATTTTCCTGTTTGAACCACGTTGCTTTATTTGCATGTGACTGGAGTCAGAAGCAGAAGTGCCAGAAAAATAGGAACCAGGGTCTGCCCCCCTGCTTTGCCACTGAGGATTCTGTGATCTTGGGCCAGTCATTTGCTCCATGCCTCAGTTTCTTGATATATAACTGGGGGACAGCACTACTTCTTTACCTCACAATGGAGTCACAACACTTAATTCATTAATGTCTTAAGACTGGCTACACTAAAAACTGTCTTTAGGCTCTGTAGATATTAGTATTGAGTATTAGGCTGCCTGACCTGATGCCAGGCCATGGAAAGCTATTACTGCCTGCAGGAGCGAATGCATCATTGCCTTGCACAGTGTGACTGGCTGACTTAGCGAGGTCACTTCCGGAAGCTTTCAGGCACAGCATTTCCTGAATCAACATAGTTCTAAACCCAAATCCCCTAGCCATGCAGGCCAAATGTCCATGGACACCTCTGACTGAGTTGACTGACTAGCTGAGAAATACACAAATGCCGATTCTTTAGCCACAGATAATGACCCTAGACTCTTTGTCACAATTGGATTGGATCCTTTAGATTCAGGGAGCGGTGTACAGCACGGACATGATCACAGCACATCAACAAGAGGTTAAATAGCATGCGAGGGATAGATCAAGATTTAAAAAAAGGCAGCCCAGACTGACATTTAGCTGTCCCACAGGTTTCCAGTTGTGAGAGCTGCCAAGCAGAGTGACTGCAGCCTCCGTAGCAATATTCAGACAGATTACACCATCCCAGCCACCCCCACTTTTTCTCCTTCCCTCATTCCAGTGAGGAAGAGCTCTCACTGTAACAGAATCCTGCTGAGGGCAGTATGGGGGGCAAACTTGTCATGCCCTTCGTCTTCCTCTTACTGGGGGACTGTCCCAGCAGGAGGGAAGTGTCACCACCCTGCATGCAGGGTGCCAATCAAGTGATGCTGCCTCAGCCCCCAAAAGCTTGTTGGGAGGGTTGCCCCTCCAACACCAAAACAGAGGGGGGGCAATTGGCTTTGCTGGCAAAGCTGACTGAGAGGAGCCAAATGTCAGCATCCATGCAAGGCAGGCCATGTCCCCACTTGCCTCTGAACGCCTAAGTGGCACTGGCAACAGGGCAACACCAGTTACCAGATTGTACAGACAGCTTCAATCTGCCCAAAACTTGCACACTGATTGCTTCTCCACACAAGCGGGGCATAGTGTTGGCATGTGCCATACAGACTAGCACATGTGTGTACATGGCCACACTCCATCACAGCCCATACCTCGCCCCAAATAAGGAGACTCAAGAAATCAGACAGGGAAAAGCTACCATGTATGGGTGCTGATGATAGGAAGGCAAAAATATGCAGCCTGTTTATCCATTGGGAACTGGGCAAAGAAGCCATCCTGGGTTTTTGTGCGATTGGCAATGGACTGTAGGAGCGGCCCCTGGTGATAGAAGAACCAGATCTGGATTTATGTACTTGTCTGGGAAAGGCCCAAGGTACATTGATGGATTCTGGTGCACCCTTTACAGGCCTAACCATAGGATAGTGCCCAAAAACCAGAATGAAGGCCTAGAAGGCTGGAACTGTATTTAATTCAATGGACCAAAATCTAGAGGAAGATACTGTTCCTCAATATTGTGAAAGTTCTGGGCCGAACACAATGTGATTGTGATCTCAGTTAGGACTTCTAGGGCTACTGGATTGGAGATAACAAACAAGGTACAACAAGGAATGAACACTTCAGGAAAATGTAGTAAAGCTTGGTGCCTCTCATCTTGGTTATTGTTATTAAAGGGCCTTTTTTGTTTAAATATGAAAATAAATGAATAATAATACCTTGCTCATATGTAGCACTTCTCATTAGTGGATCTCAAAGTGCTTTACAGAGGATGTCAGCATCACCCCCATTTTACAGATCAGGAAACTGAGGCACAATGAAGTGACATGACCTGCCCAAGGTCATCCAGAACACTAGTAGATATGGGAATAGAACTATGACTCTGATGTCTTAGATCAGTCCCCTAGCAGACAACACTGTTTCCCTGGATTCCCTAGATTCACACCTTCCTGCAGAAAGGCATAACAGACTAAGGCCAGAGGGAAATGTTGTGAGAGCCTCTTGTTTAAAATATTAACATTCATCCCTGCCTCTGGAGGCTGGTGTAAATAAGATAATTTTTAGAACTGATTGTATTTCCCTATTGACTTTATCCATGTGGAATTTTTAAAAAGTAGCCAAATCGGCAAAACAAATGTGTGTGTGTGTGAAAGAGAGAGAGACAGAGAGGGAGACTGTATTGCCATTTATCCATACATGGGAAATCACACAATAACATCTTCTCCATTAAAAGAAAAGTAATTTTAGACAAAACAGGATGTATGTTTTAATTCCTGCATCAAGACAGTTCATATTTACTGCCTTTAAAGTTGGAAGGGGTAAGGACTTTCTTGTTTAAATTGCCAGTAATTGGTTACAAAAGTAGAGCTGTTTAAAATGTTGCCACTGCAGCATTTTCCTCTTAAACATACTGAAATGTTAACTCTTTACACATACCTTGTATCTAGGATAAAAGGATCCTAATCTCTTTATGAAGCCCTGAGTAAGAGGAAGCATGCAGCTGTGCTGCCTGCAGAGCAGACTGCAAGATAGATGGTAGCTCATCCCCTTGCTCAAGGGTAAAGTAAAGTGCATCAGCCATGGATCTGGTTAAGTATAAATTACTTTCTTCTTCTCCACCCCAACCCAGACTGGTTCAGTTGTGCTGGTGATGCATTGTGGGATGAAGGTGGAGCCTGCAGAAGTTCACACTACCAGGAACAGGCTAAGGTCAATAAGGGAGTGCTTTACACATGCATAAGGTCTATTGCCAGGGTCCCAATTTGACTCTGTTAATCCACAGTGACACTTTATTGACTTTAAATGATTATTTAGGGACCCATCACCTTTTGCTCTGTAAATGAAGATTGTCAGTGCGATAACGGGGAGGGACTCACCAAAAAATGGCATCCTAGTCTATGAAATTTCTTGGTTTAAAGCTGACTATGTGCAGAGCAGACACCCAGATCAATCACATGCAGCCTTGTGTCATCAACACTGCTGAAGGGTGTACCTTGCAAGTCTGGACCACAGGTAGCAAGAAGGGGCTTGTTGCACACATCCTTGTTCTATGCACCTTTCATACTAGCATGTAAGTCTGACATCACTGAGGCTTTCTTCTGACTCGCCAGACCTTGGTCAGAAGAAGTGGAGTGCTGTAAGTTGGGACTCAAGTGCATTGCCAGGAATCAGAGGGGGAGCTACAGACTCAGATTCATTTGGACTGTCAGATTTAAGAGAGCTATCAGAACTGATTAGAACTGAGGATGGCACAGGCAGGTACTGTGCAAATGCAATCAGAGCTGTTTTCAGGAGAGCCACTTAAAGTTCACTTGTAAAGCAGCTGTGGAAGAGAGAAACAAGTGCATTGTAATGACCTCTTCATGGGAACCAGGCCTGGAGTAGGAATGAGTCAGATGAAAGTTTATGTTGTAACTTGGTCTTGAAGAATTTGCTGCAATTAGAGCTTTAGGCACCTGCTTGATGTATCCATAGGATGTGTTTTATGTCTGTTTCATTGTCTATATGTATGTAGGTATGTCAATCTAACTTCAGGTGTCTATAGTTAATAAATAAAGATCTAGCTTTTTCCCCTTAAGGTGCTGAACACCTGCAGCTGCTATTAAAGCTCATGGCAGCAGCAGGTGCTCAGCACCTTCTGAAAGTTGGATCACTTATTTAGGAACTTAATGTGGATCTAGGCATCTAATCTGGTATATCCGCATTTGACAAGTTAGAACTACAAAACACACATACTTAGCAACCTTTACATTATATTGATGCTGTGTCAGGAAATATAAAATATAAGGATTGTCCTGGCAACACGAGGTTGGCCACAGGCTGTATATTTTGTAGCAACCATATGTTTAAAAAAATTGTTTGCTTACACAGAACAAGGGAAAAGGACTGGGAACCCTACATCTGTGTAATGTGGTTGATTTTAATAGGCTGCAGCAATCTCAAGCTCTGATCCTAGAAAGCGATACATGCAGACACACCCTTATGTCTGTGAAGTGCCCTTCTGATTTCATCAGGACTCCTTGCAGGCTTATCTGGATCCCTTTGCAGAACTGGGCCTTTAACTTGTGGATGACTGATTTTTTAAGCACTTATTCTCACAACTGGCTACTACATTTATGGTGCATGTATATTTAATGTCCTAGGCATGGGTGGATGTTTTTAAGGGAGGGATGGAGGAGAATAAAATAGCCTAAAATCTGGAGAGTAATGCCTCAAACGATTCCTTGCCCTGCACTGGAACAATTTACCTAGAGGTAGTGGTGAATTCTTCATCACTGACAATTTTTAAATCAAGATAGGCTGTTTTTTTCCTAGAAGATCTGCTGTAAGAATAATTTGGGGACATTCTCTAACTTAGGCTATACAGAAGGCCAGCCTAGAGGCTCACAGTAGTCACTTCTGGCCTTGGAATGTGAATCTATGAAATATTTTCTTTGTGAGAGAGTACATTTGCACTGGTGTAACTGCATAGGTTTAGTTAACACCACCACAAACCCCTAGTGAAGACGAGCTGCACTGACCAAAGTGGGACTTCTGTACTTTAAGCTGGTAATCTATAAACCAGTTATACTGTGTGTCCCACTTTGTGCCCGGGCTGCCTGCTTGCACTGGAGTTTGCACCAGTATATCTAAGGGCTTGTCACCATAGAGATTTAGTGTGTTGGAAGCTAGGATCTAAATCTACAGCAGACTAGCTTGTTGTGCATTGACTGTGAGGACCCTACTAGTGTGCACTAAAAGGTCAAAGCGCACTGCAGGGTTTCTGGGGTGAGGTAGCAGGGTCCACTTGACTGGTTAGTATATTGTAGGTTAGAGTGTTACAGATTTTACACCCTAAATCCTGCACAGACAAGCCCAAATTGATGCATTTGCACTAATGCACATTTTCTTAACACAGACAAAACATAACACAGAGACCTTAGAGTCTCCATTTTCTTGCACTGCACAATCACACAGGTGCAATACGCTAGCATTCTGAGCTGGTAGTGTCCCCCCACTGCATTTGCACTGGTTTTAATGACTAAACATGGTACCTAGTGCTGTTGACTTCCCTAGAAGAGCTTGAAAGTTCTTTGATGGACCAACATGGATTTAACTAGCCCCACAAATATCTACTGAGGCTCTTTTCAGTCCACATGTACAAACTTAGAAATGTTTCACTGCCCATGAGTAGTGCAAGCTTCACATTCAGCTGGTTTCCTTGTAACGCTGTCTAAGACAACCTGTCTAGGATGTTTTTGAAATGGTGAATAATATGTTCCCTTCACTCTCCCATAGTTCACAAATGACTCAAGGTATTTTGCTCAAACTCCCTCTGCCTGTCCCCCCCGACCACCACACCATCCCTTTCAGACAGAAGCTGAGAATAGATAATTACTTTTGCAAAAGTGAATGATTTGGCAAGTTACAAATGTCTGAAAACGGGGGAGGGAGGGGTTAAAAGCAAAACTATTTTGCGGACTTAACTACTGAAGCACGCACATGCAGATACATAAACTGACTGTATATCTCAATACTGCAGTACCATTGAACAGCTACCATCAGTTTGGCCCTTTTTATAACCAGACAACAATACTAAAATTACTCTTTCTACCTGACTCTTAATGCATATGTTATTAATGAATGTTATCCATAACAGCTTCTAGAATAAGACTTGGTGAATGCATATCATGGACGATAGGTCTATGAACTACCATCCCTGATGCCTACAATCTACTGTACAATGCCCACAGGCCGCAGTTCTGCAGAGATTCACCTGCATGGAGTTTACTGCAGAAGCAGGGCCTTAATACCTATTGATGATCTATTTGATATTAGCTGAACTCCATATAGGGGTCTCTGTGAGCTTCTCTGTTGACTTAAATAGGTTTCATCTGTCTACACAGGGTATTTTTAATTGATGTTGCTTGCAAGCTCAGGTTAGATCTATGTTCGATCTGTGTAGTCAATCTGGGGTGACTCCTCTGCTTACATTTTTCTTTCTGACTGATACAAAAGTCAGGCTAGGTTTGCTGAAACTTCACCAAAGCTCACAAGCCCTTTGGCAGGCCTGGAGAACTTTCCATTCAGCCTGGGGTGATTTAAGGTTTGGTGTGGCATCCTTGTGAATCTTGTAGCTCTTGGCTGAATATTGCTTTGAGATGTGGGGTACCATTCAGTACTGAGAACTGTGTGTGTCTGTATGGAGCTGAAAATTAAGGTTTTGGCTGGAGCCAGCAGCCTTGCAATCTGTGTGCTGACCCTGCCCCCCAACAGTGCCTCAGTCTCATCCCTGGATCTTGTGACTCTGAGAACTGAAATCCACACATGCCTTGAAGCTCTTGCTCCAGCCCACATTCCAGCACCCTGGGAGCAGTGGCAGATTTTTATTACTAAAACTCAAAAGCAAGGAAGTGTGGTTAGCTGCTCAGATCAGCTGAAGGCTGCATAGCTCTGTTCCTGGTCTTGCCACCTGCCTAAGTTACCTCCACTCTTCTCTGGAGGGTCTGAGGTGCCTTTCCTCTGTGTGAGGAGTGCCCTGACTCAGAAATGACTGCACCGGGCTTCCAAGCTCACCTCTAAATAATAAGGCAAGAATCCAACACGCCAGAAGCCGGGATTTACTTGACTTCTAGAAGCCCTAAGTGCTCTGGACCCTATTGTGCTGGGTTCTCCCTGCCCAAGCCAGGCCCTGCTCCAGAGACTTGCCCAGTGGTTCCCAACCTTTCCTCCGCCTTGCACACCTTGCTACCTTTAATTAGTTTCAGGCATACCCCTATATAGTTTCCACATGAACTCATGAATATTCATATGCCGATCCGGAACTCTTTGAGGAGTTTCTCAAAAACTTTTGTGGCAGGCCCGTTCAGACCTGAGGGCACGCCGGCTGGGGAACACCAGCCTAGACCCGGGAAGGGGGACACTGAGGCACAAAGAGGGGCAGTCATGGGCCTCCGGGAGGCGCTTGCCCCGTCTCCCGATCCACTGCCCCGCTTGCTGGAAGCCGGCTGCTCCGGTTCACTGCGGCGCCGGGCGCTGCCGTGCCTCAGTTTCCCCTCAGCACTAGGCGGCCGGCTGCGTCCACACGCCCGGCTCCGCTCAGCGCCGGCCACTTACCTCGCTGCCCCGGGTCCCGCGCTGCCGCCCCGCCGCCTGCTCGAGCCGAGTTTGGCGCCGCGGGGCAGCCAGAGGAAGCGCTGCCTGCCGCGCCGCGCCGCGCTCCGCCCCGGGGCTGCCTGGTTCCTCCCCTCGGGGGCCGGGAGGCCCGGGCCGGGCTGTGAAGGAGGAGAAACACGTGGCCAGGGCCGGGCAGAGAGCCACCCACCCGGAGGTGCAGCCCAGGGGGACACCCAGCAAGAGGGGCGCACGCGCAGGCACGCCATAGTCCCCGAAATGTTGAGGAAGAAGACACCCCAAAGATGCACACTGCTGCTCGCCCAGAGAGGTCTGAGCTGCTTCTCTGGATAAGGTGCTGTGTTATTCACTGGAGGCCACAAGCCCCACCGGGCTCAATGGGGCTGCCTGTCTGTGGCTAGCCTCATCAGCTGGCTCGGGATATTTTCTCTGCATTTCAGGCCACGAGGCTGTGAGACGCAGGTGGTTCATGCCTCCTGTGCCTCCTCTCAAAGCAGCCACGCTCACCCTGTCCAACAGCGTAAAAGGCTGCATGGTAGGAAATGTGACAGCAGGTGCAAACGCCTCCCGAGCCCACCCAGCCCTGGCTCTTGAGCGTGCTGCTAGTTTGAGAGAGGGGGCGAATGCTGGTCAGCAGACTGGTGGCTAGGACGGATCCCAGGCCTGGCATTTAGCAAAAGTGTTCAGCTGCAATTTGAATACAGGTGGCATTTTGTCCCACAATTTAGGAGTTGTAAGTCTGACTGGTTCCTGTTTTGTGGGCACAGTCAAGGGGCTGAGGTGTTTGAATGACATAAATGTGCCCTGCAAGTTACTCTGATGCAGAATTGCACCTTAAGTTATTTACATCCTGAGCTTGCAGGTCCCAGTGTGAAGGCTGATGTTTTGAGAACTTGGCCTGGGATCTTTTAACTTTCACCTGTCCAAACAGATGAATGACCCAAAGTAGCCATATAAGAGCAATGCTCAGGATTCTCAGCCCACATGTTTCAGGCAATAATTTGACCACCACCTGAAGGACACAAAGACAATTGTATAGTAAGTAGGATAGTGCAGCAATTCTCATCCAGGATTACGTGAACCCCTGGGGCTATGTAGAGGCAGGGGTGGATCAGCCTAGGGCCCCTGGCCTTCTGTGGGTGGGCTGGGGAGCCAGGGGCCTGGGGTCAGACGCCAGCCGTGACCCAGCTGGTCAGTTCCTGGGGGTGACTGGGCCAACTGGCATGAGCGGTACAACTTCCAGAGTGGCCCAAAGGCTGCACCAGTGCCATACTGCATGCCAGCCAGCTCTGCCCCATCCCTGGAGCAGAGCGAGCAGTCGTGTTGGCTTGTCCCACCCGTGGGGGTGGACCCGCCAGCCCAGGAGTGGGAGTGTGGCACCTGGACTCTGGGTTGGGCTGGCCTGGCCTGCTCCTCCCCTCCACCAATGCTGGCAGGGAGGAGGGCCCCCACATTATGGTGGGCTCCTAGGCACGGGCCCTGTAGGCCTGTGAAGTAATCTGTCCCTGTCCAGAGGCCCTCCTGGGTGTACATCAAATCACCTAGATATTTGCCTAGGTTTACAATCGGCTGTATAAAAAGTATTGGCAAAGTTAGTACAAACTACAATTTCATACAGACAGTGACTTGTTTATACTGCTCTGCATACTATACATTGAAATAGAAGTACAATATTTATATTCCAGTTGGTTTATTTTATAATTATTTGGTAAAATGAGGAAGCTAGCAATTTTGCAGTAATAGTGTGGTGTAATACTTTTGTAATTCTAGGTTTGATTTTTTTTAAGTGAATAGTTTAAATGAGGTGAAACTTGGGGACACACAAGACAAATCAGACTTCTGAAAAGGCTGAGAACCTTTGAAATAGTGTATCCCAGAGAGGATAACCACATACTTTAGATGGAATTGGGAGACAGAATACTCAATCTTGTTGATTGAATTTGGGGTATTCTCCCATGAAAGCTCATGCAATAAATAAATTTGTTAGTCATTCAGTGCCTCCGGACTCCTTGTTTGTTTCATTGAATCTGGTCACCACATGACAGCCCCAATCCACATAGGCATCTGGCAAGCTAGGGGTGCATATTACAATGGGTGCTTCTGTCTGTGGCTGGACTGAGAGAGCACTTTGTCCTGTGAGCTGGTGTGCTGCACAGTGTCTTAGCTGCTGACTGAAGGATGTGATAACTTGAACCAGCCTAGAGCAAGAGGAAAGAAATGGTGGGTTATTTACCAGTTTCCCTTTACATGGGCCCTGTGTCTTTATGGTGGTACTTTACGTACTTCGTACGGACCCTTTCTCCGCCTGGATTGCTGGCCCTTAAGGGGAGCGGCAGTGCTGAAGGCAGGAAAGAACCAACTCCCCCCACCATCCATTAGCATGGCTAGCAGTCGCCTATTACTGAATGTGTCCGAGCAGCACTTGAAGAGGAACGGTGGGTTGCTTACCAGTAACTGTCCTTCTTTGAGATGGGCTGCTCGGATTCATTCACAACCCTCCCACAACTTGGCGTTGGCAACTTTTAGGGACCGAGGAGGGGCCTGGCGGTGGCCACATATATAGCCATGGGGTGGCCAGGGGGCAGAGGCTGCCAGCCCTTTTCTGAGGGGCTAGGGCAAAAGCTTTCTGACCAATTGTGCACTGTGGCATGGATACACCTATTACTGAGTATGTCTGAGCAGTGCTTGAAGAAGAACACCTTGCTGTGAAAGCAGGGAGGGTCAGCCTTCCAGCTAGAAGAACCATTAGCTTGCTCCTGTGGGCTACCTAGAACAGAAGTTTCTAGCTCTGAGCCCTAATGTATCACCTTCAGGGTTCACTCATGCTACTCTTAAAGTAGATGTAAACAGAATGGATCATTCATGCCGGTATCTGCACTGACAAGAAAGCTAGTGAATGGTCCATATGGAGTTTAATAGCAGCTACTGGACTGTGGATAGTAATGGGAAGTTCAAGAATTGAACATTGGAATGGACTCACCTATGATGCTTCTTGGCCTGCGTTCTCCAACTGTGGCTGATTCTAGTTGCTCCCTACCCCTACCTAATGCATGCAATTTTTCAATCCTGTGCTAGTATATGAGCTTCTTTTGGACCACTGCTGTGCCTCTGGTTTGGTTTCTGCCCCAGAAGGATTGACAGCTGCAGTGATTTTTCTTTTCAATCCCAGTCAGTCCTAGTACAGAGTGACTGCTTGTTATAAATCCAAAATACACCAGAAAGGCCTCTATCCTGCAGGGGCATCGCTGGTGCCTGGAAGATGGGGCCCGTGCCCCAAATCCCAGTGCCAGTGCCCCGGGTCCTGGCGCGGACCCTGCCTCTCCTGGTCTCCGGCCCGAGATCCGGGGCTGGCCACTTATGGCCCCTTCCTAGGCCGGTGGCCCTGCGGCTGCGGCTGTGGCTGCCACTCCCTGCCCTGTCCCCGGCCAGGGATCCGGGGTTCAGCTGGCACAGCAGGCGCCAGAAGCTGGGTTGGGCCCGACCACCAAATCGGGGCCAGGGGCATGGCCTGCATTCAGGGGGTGTGGCCTGGACCGGTGCCCCGGGGTCCTTCCCCTGGCAACGATGCTCCTGCTATCCTGCATCTCTTGTGACATAATAATCAGCCACTTCCCTATCCAGCAATTGACCAACCCCTGAAATGTGAAATGGAGAATGCCCCACAGTCACACACGGATTGTCCTCAAAAAGTGGGCCTCATAGTATGCCCTGACATTCAGATTTGGCCTATTTAAAGGTGGGGGTGAGGGTGAGAAGAGGAAGGTGAATTCCAAAGGTGAGAGCCATTCAGGGAGAGCAGCTGTTCTCTTTATACTTAAAGCCCCTGCTGGGAGACACTGTTCAGATTCATAGCTTTTGAAACCTCTGGACCTATTTGCCTTAGGCATCTCCCGTAGTTTTAAGACCTCCCCATTGTTCACAAGTACAGAATAAAACAAGCAAGGAGTCCAGTGGCACTTAAAGACTAACAGATTTATTTATTGCATGAGCATTCATGAGAGAAGAATCCCACTTTATGAGACGCTTTGAAGATGGAGGAACTTACAGAATGGGTTGAAAATAAATGCAAGGGAATGTAAGAATGTATTTCATGGCACCATTGCAAAAGGCTTTAGGTCCCATGGCTGTCAGAGTCCCTGCTGAGCAGCACTGGAACTTGGTATGATAATAATGATCTTGTGACTTAGACCGTAAGGTCAGAAAGGACCAATATAATCATCTAGTGACATGTAAGGATTTACCTGGCTTTAATGCACCTAGATGTGTCATGGAATTGTCTTCCTGATCCCCTCAGCTGGTGACTCATCAGCACTTTTAGCCACAGTTATTGTTATCTTGGCTAGTCTCACAGCAGATACTGTGTTTATTCATACTAGTCTTTTCTGAATACTGCTGCAAACCTGTTATCAGTTGCTGAGAACTGTTGACATATTTGGTGCTGCACAAGACACAGAGTCCCTAGATCAGAGCCTAACGTGATCTCCCTACCACAAGATATTATTGAGGCATTTACATATTCCTCAAATAAATTATTTTTCTTCTGCAGTTTAAATTTTGCTGCCTATTAATTTCATTACATTTCCTGCCTGGTTTGGTGTTACAGAAGGGCTGAGAGAAATTCTCCAGCTGGGCCTACCACTGGGCTCATCTTTCAGCAACCTCTGCCCTATCTCTTCTAAATAGTTTCCTTTCCAAGTGATGCTAATTAGGCAGTCTCTTTAATCTCTGAGTATGGAATCCCTCCTCCACTTGATCCTCTTGGGAGCTCTTTAAAATGAATGAGTTTTGAAGCCACTGCTTAATTGCTTACAAAGCATCAGAGGTGAGGGCGGGGGGAATAATGTTCAGATTTATCTCTTTTGGCATCTGAGCTTATGGGGGTCTTGCAGTCCATTGGAAGGTTGGGTGATGTCTAAGTCCCCCTTTTATTATTTAGTGTGGCCCACTTTTTTATTACTAAAATATGATTGCCTTAAAATCTGTAGCCTGAGAGATTCTTGAGCAGGTAAAACAAGCAAGGAGTCCTGTGGCACTTACAGACTAACAAATTTATTTATTGCATGAATTTTCATGGGAGCAAATCCCACTTCATCAGACAACAGGGGAACTTACAGAATGGGAGGAATATAAAGGCAGGGAATTGTAAGTCGTGGGATCAGGTCACACTGTAAAAGCAAATGAAAGCAGTTGTTAAGATTCAAACACTGGAAAACAGCACATAGAGCAGTGGTTTCAAACTTTTTGTTTGGGACCCAGTTGAAAAATCTAATGCCTGCAACACAACAATTACATCTTTGAGCAAAAAGCATTCCAGCCTTTCAGCCGGAGCACCAGGGTGTGCCGTGACCCAGTACTTGAGGGTCTGTGACCCAGGGCTGTAACTATGGTGGGGCGAAAGGGGCAAAGCCCCAGGTGCCAATTAAGGAGGACGCCATGCCGGACCCTTCCTGGCCAGGAAGAAGAATGTGCCTGTTCCTCTGGGAGCTGGGGAATGAGCTCCCCACCCAACTCTAGCCATGATGAGCCAGGCAGTGGGGGGTGCTTTCCCTGCTGCTGGGCTCAGCGTGGCTGGGGGGTGGTGGTGCTTAACCCCGCCGCTTGGCTCAGAGCAGCCAAGGCATTCCCCACCCGGTCCTGGCTGCATCCCTGCCCAGCTCTCTGGCCGCAGTGGGGGAAAGGGAACCTCTGGCTCGGCTCTCTGGCCATGGTGGGGGAAAGGGAAGTCGCCACCTGGCTGTGGCCACAATTGGCTGGCAGGCAGGGGAAGGTACCTGACCTGCCCGGCCAGGGTACTGGGGCTCGATCTGGCTGCCTGTTGCCAGGACGGATTGGGCCCTCAAAGGATTGAGGCCCAGGTTGGGGGGGTGCCTTCCAGGCTGCTTGCACTGGGCGCCAGATATTCTAGTTACGGCCCTGGGTCACAACCCTAAGTTTGAAAACCAATGACACAGAGGAAGGTGAGGTCAAATCACCTGTTGTAATGGGAAAAGAATCCATGTTCCCATTACAACAGACGATTTGACCTCACTTTCCTCTGTGTGCTGTTTCCCAGTGTTTGAATCTTAACTGCTTTGATTTGCTGTTACAGTGTGTCCTGATTCCATGACTTACACTTCCCTGCTTTTATTTTGTCCCATTCTGTAAGTTTCCCCATCTTCAAAGCATCTGACAAAGTGGGATTTTTCTCCCACGGAAGCTCATGTGATAAATAAATTTGCTAGTCTAAGTGTCACAGAACTCCTTGTTTGTTTTGCTGGACTAGAATAACATAGCTATCCCTTTGGAACTTGTCTCAGAGATTCAGACGTTCTTTGCTCTCTTTGTAAACAGTGTGTGCTTCAGATCTCTAGATTCTTGGCACACGTCTGTCCAAGGGAGGAGAAACTGACTGGCGATGGTCCCATTGTTTACACCACTTTTGTATGATCCCAGTTCATCACAGCATTTAAGCATGGGCTGAATTTTAATCATAAATCCTTCCCTATTCAACAAAGCACTTAAGGAAGTGCTAAGGCCCCACTGAAGACAACAGCTGTAAGTCCTTTGCTGCATTGAGGCCTCAACGCATCATGCTGTCAAAACCCATCATGGTTTTATATCCTTGAACTATGAGTTCTCATTAGAATTAATGAATCTGGCAAATATTAAGGCATTATGAACTACAGATGGGCCCTAATCACAGCATCTTGCTAACCTGTATGCCTGTGATGTTAGGACAAGTCCAATTCTGGATCCAGTCTAGATCAGTGCAGTGATCTGAAGTAACATACCAGAACTGTGGTGCTTTGATCTCAGTCTTGAGAACAGACTTCTCATCTATTTTAGTTTGTCCTCTGGGACATCAATAATTGGGTCTGCAGATTGTAGTGAAGTCAGCAGCTCTGTCTGGGAATGCAGAGAAGGGAGCACGGGTAGGTCTTAGGAATAAGCAACAAGTGTCTGATGATACTGGGTAGCACCTTTTCCTGGGTGAGGCTGGCACAGCACTCTGAATGAAGGAAGCAGCATGCAGTTCTCCTTGTCCATGTGTATTCCACTGGAATATCTGGGATGGAAGTAGAATACAGGAGCAATGTAACTTTGTGACTAAAATACAGGACTAGCAACCTAGAGACATGGCTCTCCCTCCTGCCTCTGGCACTGACTCACTGTGTGACCTTGGACAAGACCCTTCAATTCTCTGCGGTGGTGCAACCTGTGGCCCTCTGGGACTTCTAAAGTGGCCTATGACTCCTCTTGTGCTTGCTGCAGGAGGGAGTCACTGCCTAAGGATGCAGTCAGAGTGTGTTGAGGCCAAAAAACTGGTGTAGGCTCCTTGCTGCAGCCAAGGAATGAGACACCAATGCTCTCCTTTCTCTTGCTGTAGCAAGTAGTACAACAAAGGTCTTTCCTGGGGTCCACATGTGCTGGGTTCCTGCTTGAGCCAGAGGTAGGGAAGCACTGATCTTCTGTCTTCCTGGGTGCAGAAGGGAGTCACTCCCTGGGGACCCAAGCACACAGGGCTACGGGATGCATCCTGTTTCCCTGCTGAAGACAGGGAGTTGGGAGATGACCAAGGAGGCACCCTTTTGGCTGGATTCCTTTTGTTTAGCTGCAGTGGGGAGGCAGCCTGCTGGCAGAAATTGGTGGCCCTTGAGCTGGGTTGCAAATATGATACCTGATGTCTTTGGCTCAAAAAGGTTGGGAACCACTTGTTTAGCAGAACATACAGGAGATAGTTCTGGAAGAGAAGCTTATTGTCATCTGTGGTGCAGTTCTTTTTAGATGCTGAGTAGTGAAGTCTGTTCTACCTTTAATTTTGTCTTAGAGAAGAATTTCCTCATGTGTGACTCCTTCCCTTGGATTACATACATGCAAACAAAGAAAACCTTACACGGTGCCAAAATGTTCTCTTGGCATTATCTATTGTGCCCATCAATATAATATTGAAGTGCTTACCAAATAAGTTGAATTTCTTAGTTGATTTCAAGATTTTTTCTGGTCCCCTGTCTTCCCTCTGCCCAAGTTCAATCAGGAGGCCTTGGTTGTGGGTCTACGTTTGGCATGGTTTGGGGTTTTGAAACAAAATGTCTGCAGCATCTCTAGTTTTGATGTATTGGTAGTTAGTTAATAGTAAAGATGGGCCCTGGGTTTAATCACAAAACCTCAGGCTGTGTGTTCTGTTTTATAGATAAGTGTGATGATCTCCATTCTTCTAAAAGGCCAATCCAAAATCCCCTCTTTCCCATCTGTTAGGGATGATTAGTTGTAGGTCCAAACTTACTGGGTTCATTGAAGCTCCTCTTCAGGACTCATTGCCTCTCTAACTACTGTAATGTTTTTGCAACTTAGCATCTCACACAAGGTGTGAATCTCTCCTCTTCTCCCAGTTTTACGTAGGAGTGAGCTGCTCCTGATTTGCACCAACATGAGAGCAGAAACAGGCTCATAATGTCCATAGGTCAAAGCCACTGCTGGTATAAATAAATCCAGCTCCATTTAATCCAGTGGAGTTCTGTTCATTTCTACCAGCTGTGTATGCTGCCCCTTATCTTTGCAGCCCATAAAACAGTGTTAAAACATGTGGCTGAATATAATATGCTTTTTTATTTTTAACATCTGGGTAGAAACCAGAGTGAAGGAACCATGGCTGAGCCTGAGGCTAAACTCCCGGAAGGAACACACCTTGTTTGCCTGGTTTGCGGCTCTGTGGGTTGTCTGGGTAGCTGTGAGTTCTCTTTGCACATGCTGGCTGGGATTAAAGTAAGCAATGGAAAATATAGCTCCCAGAGCTGCATTCCTTTTGTTTTTCCAGGACGCCGCCTTCTCTGCCCCTCACCTCAAGGGCTTCATGTTAAACACTAAAAATAAAACTTGTCCAGCTGCAGGCCAGCTAAAAATAGACCCTTCAGATATTTATTTATTTATTTATTTTGCATGAGCAAAGGCCTTTCCTACTGCTGCTCTGGAACAAAACTCCAAAGTTGGGAGTTTGGTGGGATGTATGACTGCATGAAGCAGAGTTTGGCCTCTGGAAGAATAAACACAGAGCTCTTTCTTGGCTGAGGTCCAAGAGACCGGGACTGGCAGGCTCCCAGTCAGTCATTCTGCTGCCTCTTGTCTTCTCTCTCTGCCCTCAACTCCCAGGCCAGCCCTGTTCTTCTCAGTCTTCTTCCTGGGCTCTCAGCTGAGCCCCAGTTTCTGCCTGAGCCCCAGAAGCATACGGACAGGCAGTGGAGCTTGACAGTGGTGTAACCTAGGGGCCAAAGCCTTCAGCCAGCTAGAGTATTGGGGCTGGGGGAGGGAAGGGGAAGGCAGTACTGGTGTAAGTCCCCACCCCTGCGTGTTATCGCGGCTATTTTCTTATTTTCTGCCCTTGCTGTATCTGCCAGGGCAATTCAGATATTACTATAGGGTAAGTCCAAGTGCTGCATGCTGGGTCTGCTTTGTTTTTGTGCTCAGGCCATTTTGCATTTTTCTGGTGGTATAAAGGGACTTCAGCATACAACTCCATTTGCTTTAAGCCTTCTTTACACTGCTTTCAGGCTCTGTCTATGTTAATATTTTGCATTGACCCAACCTGCTTTGCTGCCACTGCCACCAGTGCACAGCAGGTGTGTACACTACAAAGTGGTTTGAGTAATGATATGAGGGGCAGGGTGATGGAGGCTAGCCCCTTGGGAAATCATCTTTATAGCTGGTTGGAAAACTGCCAGATTGGATGTTTTTTGAGGGAAGCCAGGAACACATTTTTGATCAAATGTCTCCATTTTTCAAGGGGCTCTAGTTGATGTTCAGCCAAAGCTCTCTGAGCACTTTGCCAGTGCTAGGTCTCCATACCCCTGTGGGGTGAGCAAGTTCACTGTGTCAGAAGGGCAGCATGGCTTTTCCATAGACACACACAGCAAGTCAGTAGTGGAGCGGGGATTAGACACTAGCTCTCTGGAGAGGAAGTGTGGTCCAGTGGTTAGCGCTCTCACCAGGTGTTTGGAGAACCTAGGTTCAATTCTCCACTGACTTCCTGGGTGACCTTGAGCAAGTTGGGTCAGATATCCTAAAGGAATTTAAGCACCAAATGGGATTTTTCCAAAACAATCCGTGGATTTCAAAGAGTGGGATAGGTGCCTTGATGCTTCTGAAAATGCTGCTAGGCACCTAAATGCCTTAAAAAAAACCCCTGGCCCTCACCCTCTCTGTACCTCAGTTTCCCTTCTGTACACTGGGATGTTTGCCCTATCTCACAGGGATGTGGTGAGGCTAACTGCCTTAAAGACAATGAGGAGCTCAGATAGCCAGCTGATGGGGACTATACTTAAATAAGATGATACCCACTCCATTAGAATACGTCCCCTGCTATTGTGAATTCTAGAGAGCACCACAGTCTGGTCTGGTCTGATTCAGGACCAGAGCTTGAGGCTCCAAAGAAAGCAAGGTTCTTCTGTAGTGCTATTAGTTCTGTCCACTCCAGGATTGGGAAATGGACACAACAGTCCTTTGTAACATCTCCAGATCCTTATTGTGTGTGCGTATTGGATGCACATGCACTGCAGCACTTAGGAAAATAGTGCTGGTTGTGGTGATTTTTTTGACAAGACCCATTTATTTTGTCATATTTTGGCTAAAAACAAGAATTCCTTCCTGAGGAAATCCTGAGAGCAATGCTCTGTGGAAGAAGAGAGGAGATGGGGCAAAGAGGGGTGGTGATTTGAGGAGTGAGCAGCCTGGGCAGGGTGATGTCATGTATTTAATTTAGGAATTGCGTAGTGATGATCAGCCTCATTAATCCTGAAGGACAAAACCATCTCTGTTATGGCTGGAGCATACACTTCCAAGTGGAGCTGGAGGCAGGGGGAGGCGGCATGTTCTTATGTTTCATTTATTTGAATAGGCATTTATAGCAATAACAGAATCACTTTCTCTCCTCCTTTACCTCCCTGTGTAACTAAGAGACAGATGAAAGTATAATTGATGGGACAGATAGTGCAAATACTTTTGCATTTATACAGCACCTACTCTCTCTGGGGCTCTCCATGTGCTTTGCAAACATTACTGGCCATGCCTGTAAACTTTGAACAAAGCTGCACCCTGCTCAGCCCATTGTTTCATATCGTCATGGTTGATTATTGTACCCAGAGAAATAAATGACTTTGTCTAATCCTCACCACTCTGCTGCAACCCATCTCTGAGTGAGTTCCGTTGCAGCCCACCTGTAGAGCAAGAAAGACACCATATCTCCTATAGGTTCATAATGGTCCAACACAGTCTCTGGCCAGTGCCAAGAAGGAAAGTGATGAGGATGGCATATCTCCAGCAGCAGTCTCTGAGCCTGCAGCACCCACTACAGTGAGCACAAAGTTAGACTTCTGTGCAACTGGACAATGAGATGTGATTCTTTGCAGATTAGTCCCTCCCTCACCGGCATTGTCTCCTGCCAATGCAAGACATGTCTGCATAGCTGCTATGTGTTGTGTTTGCAAGCCATGGCTGGATGGCTGGTCTGGCTGCTGGTCTGTGCTCTGAAATGGTTTGAGAGTCCCTAGGATAGTTATCCAAAAAGGTCATGTTGTCAGTTCTAGCATACTCTATCGCTGGTTACCAGTGGTTCTGTAATCACTCACCTCAAGTCTATGCACTTTGCTCCAACTCCCCAAGAGTTAATACTCTCTGCCCTTGAATTAGCTTTTGTTTGTTTCCTTTAGCTGCTCTGAACACTTGGTTTCTGCATTACAGCCTCTCTGAGGATTCCTGATGTTGTTTTTAAGCATAAACAGGAGTTACTCTTTGTACAGAAGCCATGACTTTTGGGGTTGGGCTTCCACACTGCTTGCTTAGCCTTGAACTCACCCTGACACTGCCAAAAGCTCATCTACAACTGTCCTTCCAGCACCAGAGTCAAAATAGCTGCCAAGGGGTGGGGAAGGAACAGAAAGAGCTAGGAGATGTAACAGCATTGGCTTCTGTTGAAAGACCGCTGCTCTGTTAGCTTAATTGTGACCCACAGCACTGCTTCCATCAGGCTCAGTCATAAGCCACTTCTGAAAGAGAGACAGAAGTGTTTGATGTTTGTTAATTCTTGGGGAGAGATTGGTGAGAGGAGACTCAAGCTATTGTGAATGAATCTGAGCCTGGAACACCACGCTGCACTGACCCCCCTGTATTGCTTTCATTGTGTCCTGCACAGATGGCTTTTATGCTTTTTCGGCCCACTTCTTGGCTGGAGGATGCTGAATAATATTTTTAAAGTAGGTAGGTAGCTTGTGAAGTTGACTAGCAGTTTTTCCAATAAGATATCAGACTTCACCACATACTGTAGCTCTGCTGTTGCCCCCCAGTCCTTATCCTGGATCCTATCCTATTGTACACCTTGGTCAATGCAGCAGATTCCTGGCCTTGGGCTGCAGCACCCTCTATAGTCCTGGTGCAGTCCAGAGCAGTTAATGCAAATGAGGAGCAATATTGGGTAGTGATTGGGTGATGCAGACTGGGATGGAATGGGATGAGGATCTAACCAAGCAGAGATCTTCAAGCTTCTTTATGCTCTAGTAACCATTTCTCATTTGGCTTTCACAGATGATATATGCCTCTTATCTTTCTTCTTCCTCAGCTCATTTATTAATAGGTTCCCGCTGAAAATCTCCAGGGAGGATGCATCTGTGGTTCTGAGGAGGGGGGCAGGGTGTGGTGCACTAATGTCACTTCTGCAAATAATGACACCTGTCAGTGGAATCAGGAAGGAAAGCAAAATGCAAGTGGAGTCTGTTAAGAAAAACACATAACTTTGGGGAAGGGAGTGAAAGTGTATGCTATGGTGAGTTTTTCAGTTCCTTTGAATGTATCACTGAAGTGGGACTGCTTGGTTTACGTTGTCAGTTTCAAAAAGCTGTTGACTGAAGTCCCTCAAGTGCCTGTTGAGGAAACTTGGAGGCCATAGGCTAAGAGGTAGAGTTCTGTTGGGGATGAGCAACTGAGCGAGAGCCTGCAAACACCTCAGTCATTGTTCAGTTTCCAGTGTGGCTGGATGATGACAGTGGCTTTGTCTACACTACAGGACTCAGTTAAGTTGACTTAATAAGGTCCACTTGAAGTTGGCTTTAAGGCCACATTGGATTAAGTTGACTTTATAAAAGTTGATTTAAGTCAGTGGATCCATTTAAAGTTGACATAATAAAGTTGACTTTAAATGGGTCCACTGGCTTAAGTCAACTTTTATAAAGTCGACTTAAATGACCCCACTGAACTTAGTCGACTTTATTGGCCACATTGTGTTAAGTTGACTTAATAAAGTCAGCTTAACCCTTAAAGTCAACTTTAAGGGCAGGAGTTATTAAGTCAACTTAAGCAAGTGCTTAAGTCAATTTAATGAACTTCAAATGTGGCCAGGGTGTTTCTTAAGTCAACTTAAGCCTCCTTAAGTTGACTTAAGCCCCTAGTGTAGACCTACCCAGTGAGTGCTCCCATGAGTCTACCATATGGCTGCTGTTCTGCTGCCTATACAAAACTAGATAAGTTATGCAGCAGGTGTGTCAAGTCCACCCCACCATGTTGCCCAATACTGCCTTATTTCCTAGTGTGCTTGTCTATATGTCTGTCTTCACCTGTTGTCTCTTTTCTTATACTCAACTTGTCAGCTGTTTGCAGTAGGGACTGCCTTTTTTTGTGCTGTTTGTACAGCATGTAGCATTATGAGGTTCTGGTCCATGAATGAGACTGCTGGCTGCTATTGCAATACAAATAATGATGAATAATAAGGAGCATAGTGAATGGGTATGTGGTGGGATTTCCAGATCCCAGATAAGACAAAGGGGTGATGGAGCCAAAAAGGCCCTGGCTATCAGCAGCTGTCCTTTATTCTCTTGGGATGGGACTTGGCCATCAAACTGGTGGCAGGGCTATTTATAGGAAAGAAATCAGTCAGTAACTTCTGGGACTAGAGTACTCCATAGGGAAGGCTCTGGGCTGTGGATAAAGCCCAGCCAGGCAGTTTGATTTCTCTCCCTCCCTTTTTTCCCCCCTCTCTGATAATGGACACCACATAGGGAGCTTGGAAGCCTTAACTGCCAGGCACCAAGGCTGTCTGACAAGGCAACCCCCAAGCTTTGGAGACCATTGAACTGTGGCCAGCTGTTACATTCCCTCCCTGCAATTTGGACTAGTGTGTAGCTGGATCACCCCAATTCCACGTGCTTGGGCCCTAAATTCAAGGCTGTTCTGAGGGAGAGGTGGGGCCACAGGCCAAATTGCCCTGTTGGGCCCACCTCCACATTCTGGGAGGGCAAAATGGTCTGGCTCAGAGGCTGGGCTCCATTCTCCTGCCACCAAAGGCAGCAGTGGGGGGGGGCAGTATGGCAGTGAGGGGACAGCAACATGGACTCTGCACTGGCCCCCTAACAGTGGGGCACCATGGGGTCCCCCCACCCAGATAGCCCTGCCTGATTTACTCTACTTTGCTGTGTGAACCACGCACTCCTGGGTTAGCTTCTGCCCAGTCTCCTGTGAGCAATTGGTCCCTGACCTGGTGAAGGAGTGCTTTTGGTCAGCTTCTGATGGATTGATCCCCCAGCAAAGAACTCCAGTCCCAGATGCATTCCCTTTTTACAGGCATCAGTGCTGTACACTGTTCAGTTACATTTGTCCCTTAATTTATCAAAGAAAATGATTTGATGCATTCTAGGTCCATCACTTAGAGTGTAGTCTCTGCACACACACAATCACCATGCATTGTTTTAGATAAAACAAACAAATAAGCTAATTGACTTCAACAAGATTTTAAGTGATCATAAGTCAGATTTAGCATGAATCAAGAAGTTGCTCACAGTTAATTAAAAGGTAACACACATCCTAAACTTAATATTTCAGTAGCTTCTCAGTTCTTGATGTTAACTTACCCATGGCTGGCTGCAGTGCCTTTTGCAGCCAGACCTGCAGCTCTATAGGCAGTTGTCAGTGTCCTTGATGTTGCTTAGAAGATGAATTCCAAAAGAGACAAAGATGTGTGCCTCTTTTTAGAAGTTTTCTTGGCCCCCTGAGGTCAGGTGATCAACCGTGGGGATCATTTCTTTCATTTGAACCAGCATGGTCAGAGGTGTTCAGGCCAGTCCATTGTTCTTGTATGCATGTCTCTGTGAGGTGCAGAGTCTCAGCTTTGTGTGTGTCTGCATCTGTTCAAGCCATGTGAGAGAGACATTTGGGGATAGGACATAGCAGAGTTGCAAATCTGCACATACCCATAACATTTCAGGAATCATGCTACCACAGCAATAATGTTCAGTATGTCATGAGCATTTAAAAAACACCGTACTTCACATACTTTGCATTAGACAATACACAGTTATGCTATGAGGGTGAACATGAATCATACGCAAATCACACTAGAAGGGTGTGCATGGGATACAATGTATAACATATACTTATTAGGCTTGCTGGCCCCTAGGTGAACTCTGCTACAGGGAGATATGATGGTACATGAACATACAATGCTGGATGGTAGGAATAACTACTGCAGTCCATTGCTGAATACTTGATCATGAGTAACAACTGAGGAGGAAGACCTGGGTGTTGTTGTGGATGGGTTAATGAAATCCTATGCTTGGCAATCCAGAGGTTAAAGTAAGCTAGAATGCCCCCTATGTTCAGGGGTGCAGCATTCCAGGGCCCCCTAAAAATAGAAGAATGCACTGGAACGCAGTGTTCCAGTGTGTTCCCTCAGGGCTGGCTCAAGGGGCTGCGGGCTGGAGCAAGCCCAGCTACCCTTCCTCTCTTTTCCCCAGAGCCTGCAGGGGCCCCACCCTTCCTGCTGGGCCTGGGTGGCATGCACGGCCCATACCTGGTCTCAGGCCCGTGTCCCTTCTTGCCAGCCAGCTGGCTGGCATCACAGCCTCCCTCCCAACAACTATGGCTCCACAGCCACCTCGGTGGCACAGGTAAGGGGCGCTGGGGAGGTGGTTTGGGAACAGTTGGGTAGCCAGAGGCTCAGTGTGGGGGGGGAGTGGGAAGTAGTGTTGGGATGATAAGCTGGGGAGGTAAGGAGGGGGTTGAGGGGGCTGAAGGGAATGAAGTGAAGATGGGGAGGTTGGGGTGGAGGGTTAGGAGGTCTGGAGTAGGGATATGGGGGCAGGGAACTTAAGGAATGGCAATTGGGGCTGAGGAAGACATGGGGAAAGAGTGGTCTGATGGGGGTAGGTGTCTTCAGGGACAGCAGCTGGGGTGGGGGGGCAGGTGTTTGTGGGGCAGTAGCTGGGGGGGGCAGGCATTTGGGGTGCAGTAGCTCAGGTGGGTGAAGGGGGCCCAGACATGCATGAAGGGGGACTGGAAATTTAGGAGGGCTCCAGGGTTGGCCAAATTATACTTTAAGCCTTGGCAATGGCCAAAAATCAATCAAAATGTGAAGGTGTATAAGGAAAGGGATAGAAAATGATAACTGAGTGCATTAGAATGCCATCCTGTGCAAGAACAGGATGGCATTACCTGCAACATTGTGTTCCATTCTGCTTACCCAACCTCAAAAATAAATAGTGAAAGGGGACCAGGGACAGGTGCTGAAAATGATGAAAGGCATGAAAATAGCTCTATCTGGAAAGAAATCAGTGAAGCTAGGACAGCTGGGTTTAGTGAGGGGAAGACCAAAATCGATACATGCTGGATTTATGTAAGATCAAGAATGGCTCAGGAAAGGTAAATCATACCCTCTTTTACCTTTTCACATCATATAAGCAACAGGAGCTCTGCCATAGGATCCCAAAAACTTGGTAGATTTAAAAATCAGATAAGATTTTAAAATGGGTAATGAGAAGATCTTTGGTTCAGAAGAATAAAAAAATGAAATCAAAAGGTATGTTGTTAAATTCTAATGTTTCAGGGCATAAACCAGCTGCTAACTGAAGGGTCCAGAAGAAATGTTCTTTTGGGCAGGCTTTTATGAAATTGTTCGCTGCAGGGTTTCTTGTTAAAAAAAACAAGGAGTCCTGTACTGGGCATTATTGGAGACAGACTAATGAAGGAGTCTGAACCATGTGTGATCCAGATTGGTAATGCTGAGTTACTGGCACAGACTATGTAGTTGTGTTGGTGCTCCTCATGCCATACCAGTTTTTCCTGGCCCCTTTGCCCACTCCTTATATGTAGATTTTAGGGGCAGTGTGCCCTTGCTAATACTATTTCAGAATGATACAAGTAAATTTCACCAGAGGGCAAAGCTCAGGGTTACTAAAACTCCCACCTAACCCAGCAGCAGACATCATATGAAATGCTGAAGAAGCTCTGGCTGAAAAAAATGCTGGTTTTCTCCTTCTCCAAACTCAACCTTTCCTGGCAGGAGTGAATTTGGCAAATGCCAGAGGAGTGACACTCCTGGGCTAACTATGCAGCATTCACTGGAGGCACGCATCTGACGTCAGTGCTCTTAGCCGTTCCCTGCAGGACTTGTGAAGTGCTAGAACAGAGGCTGGTAGGATGCTGTACTGTTTGTGCTGAAGAGTTGAGTTGCAACAGGGACAATCTGGTCCTTCAGTTAAAAACTCTTTTTACGTTCTCTAAATACCAAGGGTTTTTTTCATTGTTTGTGAAAGGCCAGCCCCACAGCACAAGATGAGTGTATCCAGATTACTTCTCCACCCCTCTTCCTCCACAGAGAAGCAATGGGTGTGGAGAGGAAAGTCCTGAGCAGAACAGGAGAGCCCTGTGTTGACACGGATGAAAGAGAGTTTGGTTCTTGTGTCCTCTTCCAGCTGGAAGCTTTCAGCTGTGAAAGGTGGGGCTGTCTCTGCTTCATTTGGCTGGTTTCACTACCCTCACCATCACAGAGTTTTGATTTGTGCAACAATAAAAACATGCGGGGGCGGGGGGGGAGCACTTCCTTTGGTCAGTGTTGAATTTTCTATCATTTCATTTAATTGAATGTCTCCGTGCTTTTGTGTTAGGTCAGGAGATGGAGAACACAAGCTAGCTACATGTTTCTAGACTATTTATTATTTTATAGATTTTCATCACATCCTCTCTCTAATTTTTGTTGCCAAGGTAAACCACAGAATCAGTCTTTTTAATCTCTGCTCACATGGGAGATTTTCCATGTCCCTGATCATGCTTGTTGCTCTTCCCTGATCTCGCTTTAGTCACACAATATCGTTTGATAAATGGGGTGCCCAATCCTACACACCATATCTTGGCAAGGTCATACCATTGATTTATGTCAGAGGTTTCATAATATACATTTTATCATTCACTGTGCATTCTGTGTGCATCCTGACATCTTATGAGCTTTTCTCACCAGAGCTACCCCCTGAGCTTGGGTCTTCATTGAACTGCCTGTGTTACAGGGATGCCCAATCCCCTTTTCTGAGATGGTGTGGTTAATTTATCCTGTAAGGTGTATGATTAGATTAATTTTTTCCCCTTTCTAATCTGCTTTCTAACTCTGCATCTTTCTGGTCCCACTGGACCTTCTGTCTATCGTGCTGTTTACTGGAATGACTGCCTTATTGTGTTTCTATAAGTCACTTTTTTCACAAGGACAAACAATTGCTATCTCTCAGCTCTTGGTCTGGAGAGCCGGTGGACTGCTTTTGATCTGGTTCCTTCCCTTTGACCTGCCTGGGTTGGGTGGCCCTTTAAGGAGTTAATACTCTATGTTGGAACAGCTCTCAGGGTCATTGGTGCACACAAGCCTTTGCTCTGCTCTGCATCAAAGCACAGTCTTCAGGGAAGGTCCAATCTCAATTACTTTGCATTTATCAATGCTATATTTCATCTAGCAAAAAACCCCCAAGGAGTCGTGTGACACTTAAAGACTAACAGATTTATTTTTCTCGTGAGCTTTCGTGGGAGAAAATCCCACTTCATCAGATGCTTCGAGGATGAGTGAACTTACAGAATGGCTTCAAGTTGCCAGTTCATTAGTCCATTGATCTCCCTCTCTCTCTTTCTCTTGTGTTCCTCACAGTTCTCTCTGGTTCTGATCAACCTAAATTGTCCTCTGCAAATTTTGCTCTCTCTTCACTCCCCCACCCACTTGCAGATCAGTAATAAATATAGTAAACACCATGGAGCCTAGTATGAAACATCGGGGTACCTGTTGTTATCCTTTTCTGGTGGTGAAAAGCAGCCATTCTCTCCTACACTTTGTTTCCTGTCTCTTAGCCAGTTTTGGATCTGTGAAGATATTTTGCCTCGCACATGAGATTGTTAGCTTCTATAGTAGCCTCCTGTGCAGAGCTAAAGGCTTTTTCAGAATCTAAATAAATTATGTTAAGCAGCTCTGCTTTACCCAGGCTTTACTGGCATGTTCATAGAAGGTGCTCAGTGACGGTCGGTTACCAGGTAGTTCCTACTGCTGGCAAACTACCTTGGTAATGCTGAGCTTTACTCTAGCACGAGCAGGTGCAGTGTGGAATAGCAATACTTTATAAGATCCACCAGGGCATGAGTCCTGGTGGGGAAGGCATTTCTGTGGGGATATTCCTCCTGCTTGTGTAAATCCCTTGGAGGAGACAGGTGCCACTGTCTTTTGGTCTTCCAGCTTTATTAGCTCCTCTGAAATCCACACCAGTACCATTAGTATCTGCTTCCTTCCGTTTTTGTGGGATTGTCAAGGACCACACATCTTGTTCAGCCACCAGGTCTTGAGGTGCTTTATAGAGGAGAAAAAATCACCCAGGAGGGAAAATCAAACCACCTAGACTCTCAAGTGAAGCTCAGCCTTCTGGTGGCAGTTTCCCTGTAGATTGGTAGCCAGCCCATAATACTTTAAAAAGCCTGCCCTGAAATTCACCTCTCCAGCTGCTTATGTCTTCCAGCTCTGACCTCTGTCATCTACTGAGAGCAAATGCTGTCTCTGGGAACATGGGTGCAGCACAACAGAATTGCAGAATTGCAACCTTCTCCCCTTTGTGGCTGAGGCCTCCCATGGTGTCTGCATTGCTGGGCACTCTTCAAGGGGAACCAAAGTGAAAATAAATATCTAAAATGATCAATGCCCTTCCCTGCCCCTCCAGAAGATGCTCCCCAAAGACAGTTGTTTTCAGGACGGTCCACTTCTTGCTCTGCCTGTAGGGCCAGAAGAGTGAGTTCAGCATGGTGGTGGTGGTGGTGGGGATAGGTTAAGCTGAGCTATAGCCCCTTTTGTCAAGGGTATGTTTATTCATAAATGTGCTAAACCAGCCATTTATGGCTAAGAAGGCTGCAGTTCAGAGTGTGCCCCCTGTGTTCACACTATTGAGGCCCCCTTTAGCAATGTGGTTTTGAGGCAGTAAACTAAATGAAACACTTTGAAGCTGTGGAGGAAGTGGAGGGTGAGGCACCGTACACCAGAAATGCTGCAGCTGCAGCATCTGTGCATTTCAAACACATGCTACTTGTTTGCTCAGAGCATGTTGTCTTCAGCTGCTGAGGATTTTTACTGGCCCAGTAGGCTTTGAAGGGAAAGGATACTGGCTTTGATTGAGATGTGGTGGGGACAGTGTAGCTGCTGATCGGACAGCACCTGCTGTGTGGGTGTTGTTAAGGGGAGTGTGTTTTTCTGTTGGTTTCTCCACTTCTTAAGCCAAATATGGGGCTAGATACCTCAAAGGTTAGGCAGTGAATAAAGCCTTTCACTACCAGTCACCATTCCTATCTAGGCCGTAGGAATCTGCTTGGCTTAGATTAAACTATTATTTATGAGAGCTGAGTAAAATCCATTATTTCCATCCAGCAGCAAATTCTGAAATGCCAGCATTTGTTTTCATCCCAACTGCGACAAAAATTGAAATTTTTCACAGAATGGAAATTCTGAAATGTCTCCATTGGGAAGTATCAAAATATTTCATTTCAACATCTCTGATAGAAATGAAACCTTTTGATGTTTCCAAAACTGAAATGTTACATTCTGGTTTACTCAGCTAATCCAAAACAAAGAATTTTGAGGCAGTTCAATACTAAACTGCATTTTCCCATTGTGTCACACTGCCTTATGGAAGCTTGTAGTTTAGGACCCTGATGTCCCTGCCTACCATTCTCTCCTATGCTGCCAGTCTAGACTACATCTCCCACAATGCACCATGCAGGTAAGTCACTAGGAGATCCATACTACATTATGGCAGATGTAGTTCTTCTTCAAGTGCTGCTCGCATCATTCAGTTACAGGTGTATACATGCCGCAGCGCACGGTAGCTCGGAAAGTCTTTTAGCCTTAGCCTGTCAGGTCAGGGTATGCGGCCAATGCCCCCTCCATGCTGCGACCGCGGCTATATAGATGACCGTGACCCTGACACTCCCAGTTCCTTCTTTCCGCCCTCAGTGACGGTACTGGAACAGCCAAAACTTGCAGAAGCAAGTGCCTGTCCTCGTTCATTTGTGATAACGATGCTGGGATTTAAGCCTTGCCCATTGTGCTGCAAAGCCTTCCTGATTGACAACAACCATGAGAAATGTCTCATGTGCCTCAGTGAGTTGTACCTCATGGAAAATTACTCTGTCTGCATGTCCTTCAAGTGGAGGACCTGCAAGGACAGGGAGCGAAGGTTACCATCCTTGCCCAAGATTGGGCATCTCATCCAGCGCCTGATACACCTCGTGCACTGAACACTCTGCCAGCACCGTGTGCAAATTCTGCACCAGAACCTGTCTGCACTGCTCTCCGGCTCAGACTACGAAGCCGTGATCGGTATCTGATTTGGCACCACTTTGGTGCCATTTAGCATCATCCCCAGACACCCCGCCTCAGGAGTCAGGACTGGGGCACCTTTTGGTACCGTCGATGCTGGAGGCCCTCACAGCGGCTCAGGTTCTGCTCCAGGCACCGGCTCTGGTACCAACTAAGAAAGCCAGGTCCAAGGGCAAACCGGCGCTTTCGGCTGAGAAGTGGACAACGAGAGGCTCGGTACTGCTCCTGGCCTTGGCACTGTCGAGCCGTCCACTGGCACCGTGGAACGGTACTGAAGACCGTTCAGATGACCACTCCTCTTGGCGCTCATCCCATGAGCCCTCAGTACCGTGCTCCCAGGGCTTTAGAAGGCAGAGGTCTAATTGGTCCTCGCCAACCTCTTCCTACTCTCTTTGGTGCCCTGGATCTCTGAAAGCTCCAGAGCAAAGCTCCGGTACCAGTGGACAAGTGGGTAAGCAGCCCCAAAAGTGTTCCTCAATGCCCTTGGCAAGAGGAGGCGTGGCCCTGGCACACCCGGTACGGGCAACACAGCAGAGCTCCACACGTGCTAACGAGGGACTGGCGGGCACTCAGAGGGAAAGGGGCCGCTTCCGCTCCCATTGACCCATGGCCCTGGGTTCCTCCAAAGACTGGTCACAGGAATGGCTGGATTGGATGGCCGATGATGACCCTGTCTCCCGGCACTGTCAGTACCGTCGTCGACCCAAACTCCAGACTCATCGGACTTATCCGACAATGAGTCGGACCCGGACTTCACCCAGTGCAATAGATCATGGGCCTCTTTGTCCTCTTCCCCAGATGATGTTACCTTTTGAAGACCCCTGGCATACAGGGATGAGCCTTGCACACAACAGGAGCTGCTTCTTCGTATGGCAGCAAACCTTAACTTGGATTTGGGGGTGGTCAAGGAGGAGTGTAACCCCCCCTGACATGGGTGATGCCGCTCCACTTGCAAAAGTCTGTGTTCCCCTCCATGTAGGGGTGTACAGTATTGCGAGGGCATGATTGCAGATGCCATCATCAATCTCTCCAATGTCCAAGGTGGTGGATCAGAGGTACCATGTTCCCTCCGACAAGTTTGCGTTCCTCTTCCATCACCCTATACCAGGGTCCCTGGTGGTGGACTCAGTTAATCAGAAGGAAAGGCAGGGCCCACCAGGCTCAACCCCTAGGAACAAGGAGGCAAAGAAGCTTGATCTATTTGGCAGGAAGGTTTACTCCACCTCTGCGTTACAGCTGCACATTGCTAACCACCAAGCCCTCATGGGGAGATATGTGTTCCACCTCTGGAGGGCTATGGAGGGCTTCCTTGATTGTGTCCCTACAGACTGCCTGAGGGATTTTGAAGTGATGGTGGAGGAGGGGTCTTGGCCTCTAGAGATGCCCTTAGGACCTCCTGGGATGCATCTGACACAGCCTCATGCAACATGGCCTCCGCTGTGGCTATGAGACGAGCAGCCTGGTTTCAAGGCTCGGGCCTGTCCCAGCAGATGCAACTCATCATACAGGACCTACCATTCGAAGGCCCTGCCCTCTTCGATGAGTCCACGGACTCAAAGCTACACGGGATGAAAGACTCTAGGGCCACCCTTAAATCCCTAGGCATGTGCATGCCACCACCTGTTAGGTGTTCTTTCCGGCCCCAGCGGCTGCTGCAGTAACAACTACAACAGTTGAAACAGTAGACCCAGATGCAAGGCTGCCATTCCTGGTGCTACCAGTACCCCTAGTGCCAGTATGGGGGTCTGGATAGGGATAAGACCTGCCCAGGTAGAGGCCAAAAGTCCCAGGCCTCCCAGGCCTGCTGTCAGGGACAAGGTACCACATGATCAGCAGGACAGAAGCAGCACTTTTGATGGTCAGCCTGAGGGCAGCAGAACCACAGCCTCAACCCTAACCTTTGCCAACCATCTGGCCTGGTATGCTCATCACTGGGCCAAAATCACAACTGACCAGTGGGTACTGGACACTGTTTCAAAGGGGTATCTCATACAATTCTGGTCCATGCCTTGGGACAGAAAACTGCCTCCTCGCTTGAATCTCAGGAGCTGAGAACTAGACCTGATGCTCAAGAGAGAGTGCGAGAAACTTCTCTCTCGTGGGGCCAAAGAGAGGATCCCAAGATCGGACCAGTGAAAGGGGTTTTACTCCCACTACTTTCTAGTTCCCAAGCCAAATGGAGATCTGAGACCCATTCTAGACCTCAGAGCTCTAAACAAGCATATAAGGAAAATAAAATTCCATATGGTTTCCCTGTCACAGATCATCCCATCTCTGGATTTTGGGGATTGGTTCGTGGCCTTTGATCTAAAGAACGCTTACTTCCACATAGGAATACGCCCCCACTACAGAAAGTTTCTAAGGTTGATGGTGGGGGCAAGGCATTTTCAGTTCACATCACTCCCCTTTGGGCTCTCCTTGGCCCCCAGGGTGTTCACAAAGTGCATGGTGGCAGTCGCTGCGCACCTATGCCGGCAGGGTGTAAAGATATACTCCTACCTAGATGACTGGTTAATAAAAGGGAGATCAAGAGCTCAGGTCGAACACAGCATCAAAGTAGAGAGTTGGCTGTGCAAGTACCTGGGGCTTTGCATAAATCAAGAAAAGTCAAAACTCTGCCTGTCCCAGAACACAGAGTTCATAGGAGCTCTACTAGACCCCCCAAAAGGGAGGGCTTTCCTGTCCCCCTCAAGATTTCGGGTCCATTTTCACCATCATTGTGGAGCTTCAGGACTCCCAGGTAACCACGGCTCAATGCTGTCTCCAGCTCCTCGAGCACATGGCTGCCTCCACCTCAGTGATAAGGATGGCCCACCTGAGAATGAGACTGTTCCAGATCTGGCTGTCTACAGTGTTCCACCCACAGAGACTCTCTGTGCAAGGTGCTGTTGGTCCCCTATGACATTCTGGGGACACTAGAGATCTGGATCCCTCTTTGCCATGTGAGAAATCCCCTTTGAGGCGTCAGTCCCTATGGTGACCCTGATCACCGATGCCTCAGATTTGGAATGGGGAGCCCACATATCAGGGGGACTTTCCACCCAAGGGCACTGGTCTCCTGGAGACAGACTCCTTCACATAAACATGAAGGAACTGCAGGCTATCAGATTGGCCTGCAGGACTTTCTGGACAGGATAAAAGACAAAATGGTCCAGATCCTAACGGACAACACCGTGGCTGTGTTGTACACGAACCAGCAGGGGGGTGTCCATTCCCCAGCTCTCTGCATGGAGGCAACCAGACTCTGGGAACTAGCCCTGAGGTACAGTTTCACTCTGGTGGCAGCTCACCTGCCTGGGGTGGACAACAGGCTAGCGAATTCACTCAGCAGAACCCCTCTAGCTCACCATGAGTGGTTCCTCCATAACGCAGTGGTATCCCACCTAATCAGCAAGTGGGGAATACCCCAAGTGGACATATTCGTGACACAAACAGAACCGCAAATGTCGTAGCTTCTGCTCCCTCAGGGGTCGGGAGGAGGGTTTGCTCAGGGATGCCTTCCTCCTCCATTGGTTGGTACCCCTGTTATATGCCTTTCCACCAATTCTGTTGATGTATAGGGTCCTCCTGAAGGTCAAGAGGGACAGCGCAAACATGATATTAATTGCTTCAGATTGGCCCAGACAACACTGGCACTTGCTCCTACAGGATCTGTCCCACAGATGCTCCACTCCGCCTTCCCCTGTGCGCGGACCTCCTAACACAGAATTCAGGGTGCCTGTGGCACCCGAACCCCGGTCTCTTGCACCTGACAGCCTGGAGACTCCTTGGCTAAGTGAGCAGGAAAGACTCTGCTCAGAAAGGGTCAGGAGGGTACTAATCGATAGTAGAAGGCTCTCCACTAGAGCCATCTATACAGCCAAATGGAAACGCTTTTCCTGCTGGACAATAGGTAAAGGGGCTATACCTATATCAGCCCCTGTACACTTAATCCTTGATTACCTGCTAGACCTCAGGGATAAGGGCCTCTCTCTTTCCTCACTGACAGTCCATCTGTCAGTGATTTCGGCATTCCATGATAAGGAGGAGGATGTTCCTGTCTTCTACCACCCTACCTCCACCAGATTCCTGAAGGGGTTCGAAAGAGTCTTCCCGCAACCCCATGAACCAGTTCCACAATGGGACCTTAACGTGGTGCCCCGTAGCTTAACGGAGCCTCCTTATGAACCCTGGAATTCATGCACTATGCTGGTCCTGGTGTGGAAAGTGGCCTTTTTGGTAGTGATTACCTCGGCCAGAAGGGTTTCCAAACTGAAAGCCCTTTCCCCAGAACCTCCATAGATGAAGTTCTTCCCTGATAAGGTGGTCCTCCACCAGCACTCATCCTTCCTCCCTAAGATGGTCTCCATTTCCCCTTAATCTGGACATTTGCCTACCAGTGTTCTTTCCAGACCCTCCAGTTGCCGAGAACCAGAGGAAGTGGCACACCCTGGACATCAAAAGGGTGCTCTTAACATATATTGAGCGCACACGCCCATTCCACAGAACCTCCCAATTGTTTGTGGCAGTCATAGAATGTAAAAGAGGACTTCCAGTGTCGTCACAGTGCATTTCCAAGTGGATAGAGAACTGCATTAAAGACTGCTACAGAAGGTCGAATACGCCCCTCCCGGGGAATGTCAGGGCTCATTCAACCAGGGCCGAGGCTTCGTCAATGGCCTTCCTTGCCCAGGTCCCAATCCAGGAGATCTGCAGGGCAGCTACGTGGTTGTCAGTGCATACCTTCACAGTGCACTAAGCTATCATCCAACAGGTTAGAGAGGATGCTGCGTTGGGCAGAGCTGTACTCAGTGTGAGTAAGCTGTAACTCCTCCCACCATCCTTGGGTATGGCTAGCAGTCACCTGTAACTGAATGATGTGAGCAGCACTCGAAGAAGAGTAGTGGGTTACTGATGTAACCGTCCTGCTTCAAGATGTGCTGCTCACTTACATTCAGATCTCTCCCACCGTCCCCGCTAACCAGAGTTGGCGAAAAGAAGGGACTGGGAGGGTCAGGGTCATGGTCAGCTATATAACCTCAGTTGCAGTGCGGAGGGGGCATTGGCCGCATGCTGTGACCTGACAGGCTAAGGCTAAAAGACTTTCTGAGCTACTGTGCCTTGTGGCATGTATACACCTGTAATTGAAAGTATGTGAGCAGCCCATCTCAAAGAAGGACGGTTATATTGGTAACCCACCATTGTTCATAGAGCTCAGCTTATTGTGGGAGGGGCTGAAATACAACTCCCATCAGAAAGTGGACTGTAAGAGAAATACATTTTAATATTTTGTAGTACTGATTCAAAATAAAACATTTATGATCAGTTAAAAAACCAAAATATTCCAATGTTGATCAAACTGACTTGAAGTAAAACATTTAATTTCAATTTACCTCAGCAGAAAATCAAGTTTTCAGCAAAAACAAGTTTCCCATGCAAAATTTTGATTTTGCAGAAAATATATTTTCTGTTGGGAAATCATTCCTGTGGTATATTCCTGTCCAGTTCTACTATGCATATGCCATCCAAGGTTGGCACTGTATGTAAAGGTAAAGGTGCTGCCCTTTTAGATTGGCAATCTAGTTAGACATAAGAACATAACAAAGGTGATGAATGAAGGCTGGTGGCTGGGTTTGATGGAAAGACAGGGACCATGCCTATAGAAGAGTATTAGTTTATATAACAAACAAGGAGTCCTGTGGCACTTTTAAAGACTAACAAATTTATCACATGAGCTTTTGTGGGAGAAAATCCCACTTCATCAGACACTTTGAAGATAGGGAACTTACAGAATGGGAGGAAAATAAATGCAGGGAAGTGTAAGTCATAGGATCAGGTCACACTATCAGCAAATCAAAGCAGTTGTTAAGATTCTAACATGAGGGAACAACATATAGAGGAAGACGAGGTCAAATTGCCTGTTCTAATGGGAAAAAAATCCAAAGTCATCATTTAGTCCTGAAGAAACACCATCAAATTTGCATATAGCATGTGTAGGGCATCAGTATGTTAAGTGCATGTTGAAATGCCATGTTCAGTTACTTACGTACTGAACCTGGTCAGTTCATCTGTTTAGTCTGTGAACCGTATTTTAAGTTATGTTATGGTTCTTTGGTGGGGGAAGGGCAAAGCTAGGGCAGGTCTGTGTAGTTTTGTGCTGGCTGGAAAAGTTATTACCTTTTATTGTTTGTACTGGGCCTCAATCTTAGACCTTGAACCCTCTTCCCCTCATTTGTAGCAGCCTGAATGGAGGGAGGAGGACAGGTCTTGGAGGAAGAATTTGAGACAGCACTGGTAAGTCAGTCTGTGTGCATGTGGCTAGAATGCTCACTTCAGTTGCAGCATGTGTGTTAAGAGTTCACTTATTAAAGAGCCAGCTAGGTTGTTATGAAATATGGAATCCTTACTGTTAGTTAGCAAATGGTACATGAAACCCCATTGTGCTAGGTGCTGTACAAAAAAGGTCTCTGGCCCCAAAAGCGACCAATCTAAGAAGCTGGTGAGACAACAGCTAGATGCAGACAAACAGATGGGGAAGATGAGGAAATGATGAGACGTTATTGTTACTGAGTTGTTGGTCTCAGTCCAGTGCTAGGTGACCCCATCACCAGTGCCATAAGTGACACTATCTGCTGCTGCCCTGTGAGCAGTCCCAGTGGGAGAGGCCAATGACTGACTCAGCCATCAAGGCTGAACTGCTCACTTGCTCTTAGAGTTTGCTGGGACAGGTCAGGGCTGGGCTGTAGTGGCAGGGCTATTAGGAAAAACTTGGAGGGATCCTGCCTGTGCTGGACCTGTTCATGGGCCGTCAGTTCAGCCCATGGCTGTATATGACTTCAGTGTTTACAGGAGAAGGCCAGCAGCATGTGGTGAAGGAGAGAGGAAAGGGTTGCAGCAGCATGAGGTGGCAAGGGGGGAGGGAATCTCAGAGGCACACTAGATGCCTCCAGGGGAGGCTGCAGGCTTTTATCCCTCATTGCTGTTTTTGCATCAGTTTAGATTCTCCTTCCTAGCTGAGCCTAAAGGATGGTGCTGCTAAGAAGGGATAAAAGAAGCACCAGGCATGCAACCCATGAGTCTAGCTGAGAGTCAGCCTTTCCACCATCAGGAGGTGGAAAAAAAGAGCCTCAATCCAGGCCCAGAAGGTGGTTTGTGAGGTAGGCTGTCATGGGGCCACTGGGCCTGGACTTGGGTAGGGAGGAAGGAACCACAGACCTACATGGGAGCAGAAGCTGGGGGACTGATAGACTCTTGTCAGTGACATTTCTGTTTTTGTCCCTGTTCTCTTCAGCGTGGTGTATTGTGTCACCTTCAGACAACACACCGTCACATTGTTGTGCTTGAGAGCCGCTGACTGGGGAGCCCCTTAGGATGATCACTTTGGGGGAGGGTTGTGTGTGCGTTCCTTGCCAGGGAGAGAGGTGCATGTCACCTGCCACTTGTGTGCTGCCTAACATTCCTAGGCTGTTCACAGATCAATAGGAAAACCAATCACACGTGGGTTTTAGAATGTTGTGATTTCTAATGTCAGATTTGTGTCCATTTATTTTTTTTTTTCACGGAGACTGTCCTGTTTGTCCAATATATAAGGGAGGGGGCATTTCTGGAGCTCATTGGTGGATGAGCAGGTGAATGAACCTTTGATGGAGTAGCTGGTTTTATTAGGTTCTCACTGGTGGGTGAGTGTTTCAATATTCCTGATCATTCTATTGATGATTTACTAATTTTGGTGTTCAGACAGATGTATACCAGTTCAAGGCTTCAAAGAGAAGCTGCAGAGCTCAAATTTATTTGCAAATTTGACTGCATTGCTTCAGGGCTTAATAGGGACTTTGGATTTTTCTCTCATTACACCAGGTGATTTGACCTCAACTGCCTCTATATGCTTGTTCCCTGGTGTTTGAGTCTTAACAGCAGCTTTGATTTGCTGTTACAGTGTGACTTATCCCATGACTTTCACTTCCCTGCATTTATTTCCTCCCATTCTATAAGTTCCGCCATCTTCAAAGCATCTGATGAAGTGGGATTTTCTCCCACGAAAGCTCATGCAATGAATAAATTTGTTAGTCTTTAAAAGTGCCACAGGACTCCTTGTTTGTTTTTCAGTTCTTTTTAGAGAACGCTAGAGGGAGCTTAGGAGTCAATAGTAGATTATTAGACAGTGGAGTTGTTTCTGTTTGTCAAATCAAGTATCCAGTTGGATCCTGCTCAATCCAGCTACCATTCAGTTAGGGCCAAGAGGGAGCAATTTAGGGCTGGTCTGCAAAGGAGGTGCATTGCCTGACCTAAATGAGGTTTCTCAATCGATTGAGCTGAATCCATGGATGCTCTTAAACAGGTTTGAGTGGCTAATATTGATTTGGTAACAAGCCGATCCAATTACACTGTTGCTGTGTGCATGTGTGCACAGAGATTGGGCCTCATACAGTGCCCTAGGAAACAGAATGATTAAGCAGCAGAAAGAGAGGTGAATCAAGGGGTGTGTGTGGGCACAGCACAGAATCTTTACCAGATCCAGATAGGAATAAGGGGGAAAGATCAGGAGCCTGTGTTAATGGCTAAATAGAAATGAGTTGTTAGTCTCAGGCTTTGCAGTGTCACTGACCAGACATGCAAGTTGCTCCTTTGGAATCTTTTATTAACATATAGAAAATGCATTTAAAAAAAGGAACTATACATAGGCTAAGAGCAGTCAGGAATAAAAATACTAGTTAACGATGGTCAACAAACATGGATCCCATTCTCCCAGTTACATTCCCATTATAGGGGTGGGAGGTCAATTGTTATTTTTTCTCCACTTCAGTTGTGTAGATTTAGTTTAGTTTGTCCTAGGGTGCTTCTGCCTCCTTTCTTCCTTTTTAAATAGTAAACACAATTCCAGAGTAATGTATATACAAACGGAGTGGGGGTAGAGTTTGTTGTTGTTGATGTTGGTGGTAGGGTTTGTTTGGTTGCCATCCTCCTGAAAAAGCGACCACAGCCAAAGTCTGAAGAGTTCAGCATTTTGTCTTTTCAGATTCTGTAGTGAGGAGGGTCATTCCCATGAACTCACACTGAAATGTGCTGGCTTCCCACATCCTTCTTGCCCCTTCTCCTTTCTTGGAAACAGCAGTGGCTGCAGAATCTTGGTTGAAGCTGTATTCCATAACAAGGGATGACAGAGTCTGTGGGTTCAAAAAATCCACAGAGCAGCACCTTATCTAGACAGGATGGGAAGTAAGCACTGTCAGACAAGCCTGTGAGAAACAGAGGAAATGTTTCCATACCAACCCATGGGATCTGCCTTATTTGTAAGAACACAGAGATCACGCTGGGCTGCTGGGGGAATTTCCAGAGGTGCTGCTTCCACCTGGGAAAGGTGTGTGGACCATGATCCTCTCTGTCCTGCAGTGAATTCTCCCTAGTTGGCAGAGAATGGATGCCTCTGAGAAAATTCCCTAGAAGGGGTGAAGAGAATCTGAAAGATAAGCACTTTGTTGGCTATGTCTGAAGTCACTCATATGACTTACACCTAGGCTGGTGAACTTGTTTACTTCTATTAATATGTGTATATTTTTCTGTACAGATGATATACACACTCATTAAGCGGTAAAACAAACAAGGAGTCCTGTGGCACTTAAAGACTACCAACTATATTTATTGCATGAGCTTTCATGGAAGAAAGCTTTTGTGGAAAGTCAGCCCATCTTGCAGCTGGAGCAGGGGCTGGAGGAGGGAGCCCAGCATGCACTGGAGGCTGGTGATTTGACCTCATCTCCCTCTGTATGCTGTTCACCAGAGTTTGAATCTTAACAATTGTTTTGATTTGCTGTTATAGTGTGACCTGATCCTATGACTTACGCTTCCCTGCATTTATTTTCCTCCACCTCTGTAAGATCCCCCATGTTCAAAGTGTCTGACAAAGGGGGATTTTCTCCCACGAAAGCTCATGTAGTAAATATATTTGTTAGTCTTTAAGTGCCACTGGACTCCTTGTCTGTTTTACTGAACTGGGCTGACATGGATGCACCTTTGGATCTCATTAAGTGATGAGGCCAAAAAATCTGCTCCCATTCTCCTGCTGCCCTCCTGTGCACCTTAGTGCTCTAGAAGATTGTCAGTAAGGAAGGTAAAGTCTGAACTAGTGACCTTTTCCAAGCCTTCACTGTACTGGACCTATAGGAAGGAAGGATGATGGAAGAAGGGAAAGACAAGAGCCCTCACTGGGACTTAATCAGTTGTGCTTCTCTTATCTCTCCACAAGGGCTGTTCTCTGTGCTTTGCTCAACTGAGCTAGTTTTCTCTAGTGTCAGGGCTAGGGCTGTAACTAGCCTGTCTGGCATCCAGGGCAAGCCAACCCAAAGGCCCTCCCCCCCAGCCCTGATCCCTCATGGGCCCGATCCATCCTGGCAGCAAGCAGCTGGATCAGACCCTGTATCTTGGCTGGGCAGGTGCCTCCCATGCCGGCCGGCTAACCACAGCCAGAGCTGGGCAAGGGTTTCTCTTTCCCCGCTGGCTGGCCAATCGCAGCCAGGCACGGCTGGGGGTTTGTCTTCCCCTGCTGTCTGGCAAGCACGGCTGCCAGCTGGGGGTGGGCATGGGGTGCTCTGGTGACTCTGAGCCAGGTGGTGGGGTTAGGCACCCCCCCCTGCCCAGCTCAAGCAGCACTGAGCCGGGGCAGTGAACCATCCCCCATCACCTGGCTCAGTGCGGCTATAGCCAGGCGGGGAGTGCCTTCCTTGGCTCCCGGAGGAATGTGCCTTTAAGACACATTCCCCTTCGGGGCCAGGAAGGCTTTATGGCGCCCTGTCAAATTGGCACCTGGGGCAAAGCCCCATTCGCCCTGCTGTAGTTACTGCCCTGGTCAGGGCTACCTAAGTGGTTTGTTGGCCTTGTTATTTTCTTGCTGGTATTTGTCACTGCTGATTGTGCCGTTAAAGGGTAAGAGGAATGATATGAATGGACCAGAGATGCCAAAGGAAATTAAAAGGACATTCCTTCGTTGTAAGAAGAAGCGAGGAGTCCTGTGGCACTTAAAGACTAAGGAGTTTATTTATTGCATGAGCTTTCATGGGAAAAAATCCCACTTCATCACATGCTTTGAAGATGGGGGAATTTACAGAATGGGAGGAACATAAATACAGGGAAGTGTAAGACATGGGATCAGGTCATACTGTAACAGCAAATCTAGTATGGCAGTATGACCTGACCTCATGTGTGACACTCCCCTGCATTTATTTTCCTCCCATTCTGTAAATTCCCCCATCTTCAAAGCCTCTGATGAAGTGGGATTTTTCTCCTATGAAAGCTCATGTGATAAATAAATTTTTTAGTCTTTAAGTGCCACAGGACTCCTCGCTTCTTTTGCTGGACTAGACTAACACAGCTGCCCCCTTTGGAGCTCATTCCTTCCTTGTGTGTCTCCATGGACAACTGGAGAAGGTGCCCTCACCTTTTAGGGAGCTCAGTTGCAGTTTCTGTTCCTTGATATTTTAATTCCCAGTTGTCTGGACCTGGTGGATACCATAGCAACCAGTGTTTCAGTCCTCGCAACGCTGTGGTGAAGACATGATTGCTGACCTGTCGTTAATGACTGAATACCAAGGACTGATGGATGAGACTCATTTGGCTATGTGCATTGAGGGGTATCTTGACCTTGAAACTGTAGTGTGGTGCTTGCCTCGCATAATGCTGTGGATATGCTCTGAGGAGGAGATCTCCTTAGATACGGACCTCCCAAATAGGTAAAGGTCAGGTTTGTCACGGAAATAATTGGTGACACAAAGCCAATACAAACCAGACTTGCTGGGCCTTGTCCTCAGCTGATGTTACTCTGCATACCTACAGGGAAGTTTGAGAGGTACTGTAGAGATGTGCTTGTTCATAGAAGGTTGTGAATTTGGAGACACTCCCTAGCATGAATCAGTTTTGTGTGAATTGGGAGAGGTGTCCTATGGGTGATCTAACATGGCTGCTCCCAGCTGCACACCTGGGATTCCTACCTGTCTGTGTGATTAAAGTTCTATTCCTCACTCATTGAATAGTGTCTTCTTTAATGAACCATCAAGATCATTACAAGTACCCATTCACACTAGGTGAGGATTTGGCTCCTTGTGTGAACTTCAGCTGCCTCACCCCCCACCTTCCCTTTGCCCCTGGGCCTCAGTTCTCTCTACTCTGAACCGGAGACAGATAGCATTTGAGGGGGGACATTTGCAATGTGATTGGAGACCCTCAGGGTATTGCTGTTACAAACGAGCACAAAGGCAAAGGTGTCTTGAAACTTTCCATGTAGCGATTAATTCTGACAAACTTTCAGAGTTCATTCTATGAATATTTTTCTGTCTGCAGGAGAGAACTGGGCCTCCCTTTATCATTGATTTCCTCACTTTTGCATGCTTTTTGCAAAGCAAGAAAAGGCAGCTCTTGCTTTGAAACAGCTTTTTTTTTTTTTTCCCCCCCCAGGGAAGTCTTAAACCACCACAGAAAGAAAAATAGAACCTGGGCAGGTGAGCTGGCTGAGATGAAACAGGAATGGATTCGAGCTTTCCCTTGAAGCTGACGGAAATCCAGACAGAGCCTTTAGTAGGAGGTGTGAAAAAGTCCCATCATATGCCCTTACGTTCAATATTCAAACCCCTTTTCATTTGCAGACAGGACCAGAAGCAGAAATGCTGAAATACGTCTGAAGAAAGTTCTTGAACCATCAGGGCCCTGATCTTGGTAGTGGCATCTTGATGTGACACATGTAGGAATAATACCATTTTTGATCTCATTATCAACAGGATACTCACAAGAGATTCCCAGCTTGATTTTGCTGACTCATGGTCTGGGGAAACATCTGAACTTCAGCACAATCTTAGCAAACCCAAGGCTACCCTAGTCCTTTTGGAGGTTGAGCCACTATCAGAAAAGCTCCAGTTGCTAAGCTGTCATTAAAGCAGCTGGAGCAAAGGAACAGAGCAATTAAATCCATCCTTCAGCACTCCTCTACTCTCTTCCCTCATTTCCTCCCCAGCACTACTGAACAAGGCTGAGGTTTGTTTGAGTGCTTTAAGAGCTGTCATCACACTTGGGCATATTGTCTGACAACTTCCAGGTACTGTCTGATAAGCATGGGCATCCTTTCCATGATGAGAGAGTTCAGTGAGAGTTTAGCTTTCTTCTCAAGGGCAGGAGGGATTCCCCAGTGCCCTGGTTTAAAGTCACTGTCCCTCAGAATGTTGTATACAAAGAACATTTCCTCCCTAGCTTACTGATAATGCCTTGACAACGAATTTTAAAATCCTTCCATGTGCTGAGGGACTTCTGCTCCCATTCCACTCAATAGCTGCAGGGCGTGTTCATCAGCCCTTTTCATGGCAAACATCTAATTATCTTCTCACCACTGATGCTGAGAGGTGTTTTTTTTTTTTTTTCCTCCCCATTTTGCACCTCAGTCAGGTTGGACCATTACTTCAAATTCATTTCAAGAGTTAAATCACATCCTGGATCTGATGTTGCGGAAGCAGTTCCCATTAACCTCACCAAGGTTCCTGGCTCACTGTGAGCTGAAGGCTTGAACCAGGGCTCAAATCAGTGAGTCTTTCCATCCACTTCAAGTGGTAGTTTGTAGCAGATCTACGGAGAAGTCCAGTCTAGAACTTTGTAATCTCTGCAGGACTGGAGCTGGATAAATAGGGTGACAGTAAGCCATGACCCTCTCAGCAACATATGTATAAAATTTACCTTCAATTGAATTTGCTTCCTCTTCTATTAGTTGCTGATGAATGCTTATAGGAGCAAATTCTAAAGGGGTAGCCATGCTAATTTAGTTCAGCAAAACAAACAAGGAGTCCTGTGGCACTTTTAAAGACTAACAAGTTTATTTATCGCATGAGCTTTTCTGGGAGAAAATCCCACTTCATCAGATGCTTTGAAGATGGAGGAACTTATAGTATGGGAGGAAAATAAATGCAGGGAAGTGTAAGTTATGAGATCAGGTCAGACTGTAACAGCAAATCAAAGCAGGTGTTAAGAACTTTGGATTTTTTTCTCATTACAACAGGTGATTTGACCTTGTCTTCCTCTATATGCTGTTCCCCAGTGTTTGAACTTACCAACTGTTTTGATTTGCTGTTACAGTGTGACCTGTTCCATGACTTGCACTTCCCTGCATTTATTTTCCTCCCATTACGTAAGTTCCACCATCTTCAAAGCATTTGATGAAGTGGGATTTTCTCCCATGAAGGCTCATGCAATAAATAAATTTGTTAGTCTTTAAAAGTGCCACCAGACTCCTTGTTTTTTTTACAGGAGCAAAGTTTGTTTCAGGCCAAGATGAGTTTAGTTATGAAGCAGAACTAATTGGGTGACAAAATCAAATTTGTTTAGGCTAGAGAAGCAGTTTCTGTAAAGGTCAGGTCATCCAGAAAGGGACCAAGAAATGAGGCCATATTTAATCAGGTAGTCAATCCCATAGCACAGGTGCTGAACATAGTTTGTACATAACCACTAGGAAGAATTGTTCATCCAAAATATTAAAGGAACGAAACTGAGTAGCAAATAAACTCTGAAAAATTGCAGCCTGTTCATGGGCAACTCTGAATGGAGGAAAAGGGCCACATTTTGCCAGATAGTTGTCACTGATTTGTTTCCAGGTATAACCAGGATATCACCAAGGCAGTAGAAATGTAAAATTCTAAGCACTTCTGCTCTGAGGGGCCTCTGAGAGTCTCACTGCATCCTCTCGGAAGCAACTACCTTCCCTTACTTCCTCAAGTCTATTTCTTTTTTGAGGCCATCTGGTTCCTTCTTGATCTGTCTGTACCTCATCCAGTTCTCGGTGAGTGACAAAGGCCATGTCTACACTTAGTTTGAAATTCAGTAGCAATCAGTGGGAGTTATTCAAGTTATGCAGGGTAGCTTGCGAAACTCCTGTCAACTTTGTAACTCCTCTTGCATGTGGCATCTTCACTGTGCTATGCTGTGCTGATGACCAATGGCAAATGTGTTCCCAGCAATGTTGTGCTATGCCACCTGAGGGGATGCTTTTAATGCACCAAGGTCCAGGTCGATTAAGTGGGTCTTCACTGAGTACTCAATCAAGCCAGAAAGATTGATCTGATGGTGATGAATTTGCTACCATCAGTGAAGACATACTCTCGGTGCCTTCTCCAAAGTCCATTAAAATCAACAGGAGACTTTCTCGTGATTTCAGTGCGATCTCTACTCTAACACACGTGTAGAACTAGTACTTGCTAAGTGCCATGGTCTCTCCTACTCATGTGCTCAGTAGAGAGGGACATCCATAGCTTCAGAACTGAAAGCAAGGCTCAGTGCATTTATAATTCTGGGCCGATCAATGCACTTTACTAGAAGAGGCAACTAAGTGTTTGAAGGACAGAGCAGCTGCAGTGCCATTCTAACAGGTCCAGCTAGCAACACCAGGGGTCCTTTACCTTGACCTTACAGCTGGAACAGTCTGGGGTTGAGGGTTGCATCCAGTCCTGAACCCAGGGTTAGTAACATTTTTGTGTCCCAATGCATGGCATGGGAGGAGACTGCATTTCCTGCTCAGCCTCCTGTCCTTCTTTGGACACAGGCTGGATGGGAGCAGATGGGAGTTAGTTGTGCTCCTTGAATCTATTAAAAAGACTCTGTCCTGAATGCTTTGTTCCACTTGGGAACTTTTACACGCTTCATGCAAGAGGGTGTAAAATGCAGTTTAGTACAAAGCACCCTTTAGTGTAAACAAGACTCAGGCCAGTTGTCAAATAGTGAGAGGGCCCAGCACCAATTCCTTTGCAGTGTGGGGAGCCCCAGTCAAACAGCTTTGTGCTAGCATATAAGACACAGCAGGGGAAACAGTCTGGTTTGTTCTCATTGGCCAAACTCATTGACTGAAGAGCAGAACATAAGCAGCATCAACCTTAAGTAGTAACTTCAGTGTTTGAAAATCACTTTTAATAATTAAAGGGGTTGTTAGTAACAACAAGTAGGGTGAGATTGCACTTTAAGTATCATACTTTTACCAGGGCAGTGCCCCTTAAGGAGGGAAAACATGATGTTTGGAACTTATATGGGCCTTTCATTCAAGGATCTGAAAGTGCTTGACCAATATTAATGAATTAAGCCTTATGACCTCCCTGTCAGGGAGGGAAGATTTCAGTCCCTCAGTATAAAGTGGGTGGAACCAACTCACGGAGATTGTAACTCATCCAAGATCACAAGAGGGGGGTTGGTGGGAAGAGAACCTCCATTCCTTGACCTGCAGGTCTTTTACCTCAACCACCAGACAGTCCTTCCTCCATAGCACCAGGGAACATGAACAGGATGACTAGATATCACAGCACATGGCCACAATTGACTCTGTAAGCTTCAGCGTGAACTGGAGCCACTTGCTGTTTTTCTGCTTGTTCTTTCTCCAATACTCTTTGGTTTAGGATTGATAAACAACTATGAGACATGACATTACCATGTATAAAAATAAGAGGGAAAGGGAGCCTAAATGCTCTTAATTCAGAATGACATTAAAAGATTCCTAAAAGCTATTTTCTCTGACTCGCCTCTCCTCTGAGCAAGGCCATGTAAGAGTAACAATAAAAACTAATTGGAAGGTTTATGAAGTCAACACTCAAAGGAGAAGATGGGTCACCATTGTGCCCCAGAAAACACTAGCTGCTGTCAGAGTAGCTCATGTCTATGGGCAGGAGCTGTGCACCATTCAGCCCGTGCGTCTGCCATAAATAGGGGGTGATTTTGGCCATCTCAGAAGCATCATGATGGCAGGGTTTATAAAAAGGCAGTTATCACTCTAAAGCAGAGGTCTCAAACTCAAATCACCACGAGGGTCACTTGAGGACTAGTATAGCAGCCCAACTTCCACACCACTGAAACCTTTTCATATAATGGTATTGCAAATACTGATAGTACTAGTGTCATTGCAGGCTGCAAGAAATAACTTTAGGGGCTGCATGTGGCCCATGAACTGCAAGTTTGAGACCCCTACTCTAAAGGAAAAGAGAGATGGATACAATGTAGACAAGCTTCACGCATGCCTTATAAGATCTGTGACTTGCAGTTCCCTGGGATGCCATACCAAGCATGACATTCACTTTTCCTACGATGTGCACACACATGTACTGGGCTGACTGGGATAAGGGACAGCTGCATCATTGTGGCTAACAGAGGAGTTGGGCAGGCTGGATCTCCCTGGACCTTGTGACGATGGGCAGCGGTGGGGTCTCAGTCCAGTGCATCAGACTTCTTGCCTCTGGCTATGATCGTGTCAGGGCCCTGTGTATGGCCCCTCTTGCCCAGGTGTGGCTGTTGCTACATGCCACCTCAGCTGCAGGCCCCACTCCAACAGAATAGCCAAAAAGAGAGCTGGTATCACAGCATGGCTGGGCGTGCTTCCATCAGTGCCACTGACTTACAGGACCTGGAGCTCAAAGGAGGCCCTATTACAGCAGAGTTGGAGGAGTGGAGAGCATCTTCAGAAGAAACATTTCCTATAGGGTTTCCATGGGATTTATAGATCTTTAAAAAAATACTAAAAATCCATCTCTCTTTCTATGTTGGTGGCAGGGGGAGTGGGCACTCTGCATTTCAAAGGGAAGGTCCTTCCCTTTCCAAAGTCTACCAGCTGTTCAGTCACCCCTTCCAGGACTCCTTTGAGCCAGGTTGCTATTTCAGAGTAGTAGTAGTTTTTCCCCTTTTCATATTATAAAATACAAACAAATGACAGAAAAGGTTGGGTGGCTGGGGTGGGGAGGGGCAGGTTTTCTGCTGGCTCACAGCTGTAGGGACCGTCGTTTCCTCCCCGAGATGTTACGGTGGTTGTAGGGTCGCATCTTCATTTCTACAAATGGTATGGAGAACTCATGGCCTTTCCAGTGGTACCAGTTAATTCCCTGTGGGCAGAAAGGAGACAAAGACATAGAGTTAAAAAAAGTGTAACGGGAGGGGAAAGATGGAAACAAATGTGAACTTGGAAGATAAGTGGGAAGAAAGAAAAGAGTTTGCTTAATGAAGCAGTTTCTAATATTACTCTTTGGGCAAGGAGTGTGTAGTTTTCTTCTCTGGCTTGTTGTGCGGCAGCCTCTCTCACAAGTGTGCTAACTTACAGGTTTTCATGCATCACCCACTCATAAGTCAAAAGGCATTGCTTAAAGCAGGAGTCTCAAACATGTGGCCCGAGGGCTGGCATGTGGCCCCTAAAGCTATTTCCTGTGGCCTGGAACAACACTATTGTTATCTATATTTGCAGTATTGTTGTATGAAGAGGTTTCAGTGATGCGGCCTCAGGCTAACGTACTAGTCCTCATGCGGCCCTCATGGTGGTTTGAGTTTGAGACTCCCGCTTTAAAGTTTCTTGAAATCATGTTTAATCTGCCTTGTGTAATGAAATTGAAGGGCCAGAGGAAGGCATCTGAGACGCGCCATGTCACTGCTGCTTGGTTCTGCATTTACCTGACTGTGCCTGGACTCTCCGTACTTGCCGTTGAGGTTGGTCCGGTGGCAGTTCTTATACCACCAGGCCCCTTTGTATGACATGGCACAGTTTGTAACAGCAACATCATTGTCTCTGTCCTTGGTGGAGAACGGTCGTCCCTGGTGATAAGTGAGTGAATCTCCTGTAGACAGAGACAGACTATGAGCACAGGGTTAGGCTGTGCCTGTGGTTTGTAAGCAGGACTCCATGTCAGGCCTGGCTAGTTTCTCTACAACCAGTAAATTAGAATAACATAATAACATTGTTCATTCTGCGACTCTATAGTTCTCCAGCTCCAAGACTTGAAGACTGGCGGAATGCTATTGGATTAATATTAGTCTGAGTTTCTAACCCTGTGAATTAATACATGCTGCAGTGGGATCTTATTGACTCTAGATCTTTCTGGTGACATTCTGGGCTGGAAATGGGCCTGAATAAAAGACTTATAGAGGACCTTCTGGCCTTTGGAGGTGGTAAAAACCTGCAGCCAGGTCCAGGTGTGAGTTTCGTGACTTTAGAAGAGGCTAAAGCAATTCCTGGATCTAGACATCCCAGAACTGGAAATCCAGATTTAGGTGTGTGGCGAGGGCCAATCATTGCTCTGATGAAGTGTGTGTGTTTCCTTCTGCTGGCCAAAGAGATCATTTTCTCCCAGTGGCTAGGGAGGGCAAGCCTTCAACCAGCTGGTCCTGGAAGCTCAGCCTTGTTTCTTTTCATTGAACAAAAATCCTTGGGAGATTTGCAGCCTCTCATCCCAGAACAAACACCTAACCTATATGTCTGATAGATATTATTAGACTGGGGAGCTCCCTTTTGCCTCATGGTGAAAAAGTGGCCAAAGGTGAACAGTTGATTCTTCCTTAAGTTTAAGTATTGGTTCCTTCAAACTGTAGTTTTACTGGCTCAGAAAAGAAAGGTAATGAATATGGTAATTTGAGATAATCCTGAGATGCAAAGTGTAGGGGTGTTGAAATACTGGGTGCTGGCTGCAAAGTTTGGATCCAGACTTATAGCATGATGAGAACTTTCTTACAGATGTGAGGCTTTCTGATCTGAGGTTTTCGGTTGGCCCATCTTCTGCATCACTTCTAGCAGTTTCAAATGTTTCCAAAATACATGATAGGCAATAAGAAGTGAATGAACTCTTTGTAGTGTCACAAAAGAATACCAAAAAGACCAGAAAATATAAATTATGCAAAAAGAATACACGCATGTGCATGCATGCACACACAGAGTACACAGGTAGGAAAACCCAAGGGAAATGTGCCATCTAGGAAACCTTTAGTCTTCTTAAAAATCACCTAGAGAAGTTAGATGTCTTCGAGTCACCAGGGCCTGATGATATGCACCCTAGAATACTCAAGGAGCTGACTTGGGCGATATCTGAGCCTTTGGCTATTATCTTTGAAAAATCATGGAAGACTAGAAAAGTCTCAGAGGACTGCAAAAGAGCAAATATAGTGCCCATCTATAAAAAAGGGAAACAAGGACAGCCCAGGGAATTATAGACCAGTCAGCTTAACCTCTGTACCAGGAAAAACAATGGAGCAAATAATTAAGGAATCCATTAGTAAGCATGTAGAAGAGAATAAGGTGCTAAGTGATAGTCAGCATGGATTTGTCAAGAACAAATCATGTCAAACCAATCTGATAGTTTTCTGTGATAGGGTAACAAGCCTTGTGGTTAGAAGGAAGTAGTAGATGTGGTGCATGTAGACTTTAGGATGGCTTTTGATTTAGCCTCGCATCACCTTCTCGATAACAAACTAGGAAAGTACAGGCTGGATGGAGCTACTGTAAGATGGGTGATAAACTGGTTGGATAACTGCTACCAGAGAGTAGTTATCAATGGTTCATAGTCATGCTGGGAGGTCATAATGAGTAGGGTACTGCAGGGATCTGTTCTGGATCTGGTTCTGTTCAATATTTTCATCAGTGGTTTAGATGATGGCATAGAAAGTACACATAAAGTTTGCCAATGATATGAAGCTTGGGCGGGGGTGTTGCAAATGCTTTGGAGGATATGATCACAATTCAAAATGATTTGGACAAATTGGTGAAATTGGTGTGAGGTAAACAGAATGAAATTCAATAAAGACAAGTGCAAAGTACTCTGCTTAGGAAAGAACAATCCACTGCACATGTACAAAATGGGCAATGACTGCCTAGGAAGGAGTCCTGTGGAAAGGGATCTGGGTGTCATAATGGGCTACAAGCTAAATATGAGTCAATTGTGTAATGCTGCTACAAAAAAAGCAACATCATTCTGGGATGTATTAACAGGAATATTGTAAGTAAGACACGAGAAGTAATTCTTCCACTTTACTGAGTCTTGATTAAGCCTCAGTTGGAGTCTTGTGGGCAGTTCTGGGTGCCTCATTTCAGGAAAGATATGGACAAATTCGAGCAATTTCAGAGAAGAGCAACTTGAATGATTGGAAGTCTGGAACACTTGACTTACAAAGGAAGACTGAAAGAGCTGGATCTGTCATAATTGACACTACAGATTAGGATTCGGAGCACAGTAGTTTGGTTGCGTTGAAACATTATAAATCAGCCATTTTGGGAATAGGAGAGGAGTGTCAGGCTCCAAGATATATCATAGCCAAGATTTTCAAAGGTATTGAAGTGCCTCACTCCCATTGATTACAGTGGACATTAGATGCCTATGTACTTTTGAGAGTCTGGGCTATAGGAACTGCCAGCTGTGTCAAAATAAACAGTTCATCTAGTCCACTGCCTGTCTTCCAATACTAGATGTTTTATAAGAATGAGCAGTTCTACATCTTAGGTGTTGTGGAAGGTTTCTTGCTAGTTCCAGGCAGAAAGTAAATGCTTATGATTGTTTATCCAAGTTAGTATAGCTATGTCCTGACCACCCCTCTTGTCTTGAACTTGAGCTATGGTGTTCCCACCCTTCTAATGCCACCCTGCTCACACCTATCAACTTGCTCCTCATTGAACACATGGAAGAACTATGAGACCTAAAGCTACTTCATGGAGGTGTCCCCTAAGTACTATTTGGAGGATGGCTGGAAACTGAAATTGGTCAAGAAAACCCGGAGAAAGGCACAGACATCTGTTTGTGCTACTAACTCACAGCTGGCTGCTGCTTGGACCCTTGGCCTGCTGCTTCAGCTATTGCCCTGCTTGATTCCGGGTGACCTGTGCAGTGCCTGACCTTGTCTGGATTGGTTTAGCTGGCTCCTGCCTGACCTTCTGGAAGGATGTTGCTAACTATTAGCCCCAACTGCCTAAGTCTGTACCAGACAAACGGCCACTAATCTTGCTATTCATTTAAGTGTCTAGTCTTACTGGTGGAAGTGAGTTCTCGCCCCAAAGGTATCCTGATTTTAGAACATCACCCTGCCAACATTGTGGTGAGTGAAGCTTAGCAGTTTTGTCTCATCCAAGAAGAGTGACTGTGCTAATGTTCTATCAAATGCTGCAAACAGTTGGCATGCATGTCGTGGTACTATAGAGAGGGATTTCAGGCTTTCTGTTCATATGAAAGCATGACATCAATAGGATGACTGGCTGCAAGTCACTAGCTCTCATTATTGATCCAATTAGCTGAATAGCAAAGGGTGTTGTAAAGTACTGCTAATTCCCACTTGAAAATTCCATGTGCTGATGAAATGTGCCTCCCGCTAACTGCCATCTTGGTTTATTTGATAACCCACAAGAAACCAAAGAAAACAAAAGGCCTCTATCTGGATGGGCTGGAGTGATAGGAGCCAGGAAGGGAATTAATCCTTTGGGTGCTGGGATTTCCTTATACAGCTCAAACTCATGCACTGCAGGTGTTTCAGACCCACCAATCCAGAAAGCTTCCTATTGCACTTTAGGTGCTTGTTAGTGATAGTGTGTACCAGAGGTGCCATTGTAGTCTCCTATTCGGAGCTTGTACAGACTTCTGGCATCACCGAGGGAGAACTTGTCGTAATAAGCGTAAGTTGCCTCTTGGCCATCTCGCATATCTATTCGTAGCTCATAGCGTCCCTGTGATGTGATCTTGTGAATGTTATCCAGCCCTGCAGAGACAAGCAGAGGGTGCAAGTGAGATCTGGTACTTGGCACCTGTGGGGATTCAGGACTCAGTGAAAAAGCACAGCAAGCAAATGCAGAGGAGGCGAATCCAGAAATCACCAGTTCTTTGAAGAAAAGTCACACTCTGAGTTCATTTCTCTGCCGTTAGCAACTAAATCTGGAATCTACATTTATGTATGGAACAAGACACAGTCGTGCTTATTAGAGATGGGATCTGTCCACTGAAATCTGGACCCAGATTTATCTGTTGCGTGTTGCCATTTCTAAGTGCCACTAAGTCTCAGGAGTTTGGCTCTGAAGTTTTGGGGTTTGGCTCATTGTAAGAGGAGTTATTTCCAAAATCCATATCTGCCTTCTCATGCCAACTCCTTAAATTTTGGAGGGTGTTTGCTCCTCAGGCCTGCCTCTAGTGTGTACGTCATCAATATCCATTTTGTACATTTGCTCAGATTCTCACTCATTAAGGTCAGGAATCAGTAATACCAGTCACAGTCTGAACAGAGGGTTTTAGTTGTACAAGCTTCACTCATGTAGAGTTATGTTAATACCACAGCATCCATTCCCCAATTGCTACTATTCTAGGCCTGGGCCTCTTCTGAGAAGAAACTGCCAATTATATTAAATTGCAGAGTGTATTTGTAATGCAGACAAAACCTTCCAGGGGATTGGACAAAATGGCTAAGTTTCATTCATTTTGTGTACTAAGGAGATTAGAAACCAGGTCTCTCTAGGTGAATGGGCAGTGAAAAAGCCTGCTGTGCCACCTAACAAATCAAGAACTGCTATATCTTTGTGGCTTCCTTTTATGTCACATTTCCTTCACATGACACATCATTAATGATATGAGTACAGACAGAACAAAGGAGAGAACACCGTGGTGAAGAAAGGCAGATCAATAGGGGAGTCCAAGAAAAGCGAGAGATGGAGACATAACCCCTTTAATGATACACAGACACAGAAAGATGGAAATTAAGCTTGCAGAGATAAGTGTATGATTCAAAGATGCAGTGTGTCTAAATGATCACAGCGAGGCCCACTGTGTCAGTGACAGACAAAGAGGTGAGGGCATTACCCAGCCAAAACTCGTCCTCTAGGTTTCCAAAGCCAACGCGGTAATCCATCCATTTTCGAAAGAAATCAGTCAGCCCATTTTGCCGTCTCTGAAATACCTACAAAAGGAGAACCAATGAAAGCCACGAGGAAGAATCTTTGCTCTATGCAGAAACAATGGCAGATCACAAGTGGGCTTTGTTATTAGAATCAAATCATAGAGTTGGAAGGGACCTCGTGAGATCATCGAGTCCAACCCCCCCAGGGTTTGAACCCAGGACCTTCTGCATATTAAGTAGGGGTGCTAGCCACTACACTATTTGCAGGGCAATTATATGTGAAATTAAATGATCATGCTTTGTTTTTCTGTACCACGCTTTTAAGTGAGAAGCTCAGAGCATGACAGGTTAATGTATTAATTGTTAACTACAGTCCTGGAAGTTAGATGTGTATGACAACAGGCAATTTACTGATGAATAAGCTCAAGTTACATGATGGCCACAGCAAATCAGTTACAGAGGTGGGAACAGAATCTAGGAATCCTGCATTGTCCTCTGCTCTAACCAACCGGCAACACTGCTGACTGTTTAGCAGGCTTTTTTGTTTTTAAATTGTAATTTCTGTAAGTTTTTCAGCATGAAATCAGATGTGAGTCTTTGAAGTAGAATGAAAAAGCAGGTTAATGTTTTGACTAAAGATTCAACACCGCAGTGTTAGGAACTTATATTTTGATTTACAAGGCCCTTTTTTATTTCTGCACATATGCTAGAATTTTTATGTAATAATGTGTGAGAGAAAGTGTGACACCACCGTCCAGTTAGAACAGCAAAGCATTCTCTGCTTATGGTGTTAGTCCACTCAGTTCAGGCTGTGTGTGTGCAGTTCTTCTATGTGGCGTTTCCCTCTAAAAGCACTGCACAGAACCATTCCGGCTGATTGCTGACAGTACTTTATGATGAGCCTTGTGAGTGCAAGTCATTCACTTTGAAAGCTAGTATCCATTTAATTCCACATATGGGACAACAGCTCAATATCTGCTTCAGTCTACACTTTGTGCTTACAAAAGGAGCTGCAAACATTTCAAATCCATCAAAGGGAGTTTCTCCACATGCAGCTCAGGACCCTTTCCCTAAAATGTGGAAAATGAAGTAGATTGTAATAAGCCTTTTCTGGTTTTGGTTTGGTGTGTTGCTTTGCTGTCTTTCATAGCTTTGTTGATTTGCTTTCATTTATGATTGGCTTGCAGTGTTTCTCTGTTATAGCTTATAACTTCACATCTAAAGGAGGAGGTCTCATCCAAACTCCCAAACCAGGCAGTGCCAGGCTTTTTGTTCTTGCATCTGAGATTTTAAGGGTAAATCCTGTTGCTGCAGGCAATCGAGCTGGTTAGTCAGGAAACATCACTTGTTTTGTTGCATCAGTGCCCCAGCGTAGAGCTGGAAGCATGAAGCTATAGGAGGAGTAAGGCAGTGAAGGCCCTATGGCATATTTTGGACTCATTTGTTTTTTCTTTCAGTCCTGTCCTTTCATATGGGGGTGCCACAGGGCTGCAGTGCCCATGGAGGGGTCCTAAGACACCTTGTGTCATGTAGACCAGCCAGGTGCTCAGGAGGTGCCTGCCAACTGTTCTGCCTTTTTAGCAAGCATGCTACACATTGCCTTGCATTGCTGGCCTGCACCATTGCTGACCCATGCAGGAACATGCACATAACTCCTCCCTGTCTCCTTTGGGGTCACTTGTGCCCTAGTGGTTGTTAGCATGGAGCTGTCCCTGTAATCAGAACAGCCCAGGGAGTTTGATTGTGGACAAAGTGAAAGGAGTAGGGAGGATTTTTATGCCTTCACCCTTCTTTGCACAAGTACTTAAAAGCCAGCTGAAATCTAATCCTAAATCAGAGCTGTGATGTTAAACCTGATGTCCCAACCAAATTACATTCTGCATAGCTGGTTTGTCCCTTCACTTCCAATTGGATAATCTTTCCTTCTTGCCTCTAACTGTTGCTGTGAGCTGTCAAACTGCTGATGCATTCCACCACAGAGGTGACTGCTTTGCCTTTGTGAATGATGTGGCCCTGAATGGTTTCTAAAGCACTGTGGGAGATCCTTTGTAATAGAAGAAAAGTGCTGGGTAACAAACCCATTTTTAGAGCTGTGCAAATAATTGATGGCTCTGTTTGCTGTCCAAACTGAGGGTAGAAAAAGAATTGTTTGGGGTCTTTCTTTAACCCTTTCAAATTCTATTTATTGAAATTAAAATAAAATTCAAATGAAAATTATTTTAAATAAAAACAGTTCAAATTATTTGAATTACTTCCCCCTCCAATTGAAACATTTTGGTAAATTCAGGATAAATTTGCCATGTTTCAGTTGACCTGAATTTGCACTTTTCAATGGGGAAAAACTTTTATTGTCCTCAAAATGTGCCTCAGCTCTCATTCTGATGTGTTCTACATGGAGACTTACAATCCATCCTCCCCCATCTGTGGTCATGTCACAGTACACCTGCACTCGCTGGCTGAGGTCCCCGTTGATGGAGATAGTATACACTCCACTCATGGTGTCTCCATTCAGCAAATGCTGGGCACAGTCCTGCGGATTAGCAAACACACGGCCACCTGTGAAATTAGAAAGACAAAGTTTCAAAAAGGGCACAGCATATCCCTGCCCATCTCATGTGACATATACCACATGGTTTACTACAGTCAGGAAGGACATGAATTGACCTCCAAAGTCATGAATTAGCCTTGGTAGATCATGGTAACTCCATCAAGTACAGCAGCTATCTCCTGGCTTACTTCCACATGTCATACCACATCATGCAAAAAGTTTATGGCTCATACCAATTAACTCATCATATACTACTCAGAAACTCTACTGGATACAATAAATGAGTGTGACATCTTGTCATGTTTTTCTAGACACTTTTGCAATGTCTCAGAAATAAATTGTCCCCAATACATACAGATAATTTGCAGATACCAATTTCTTTCATCAGCAGCACTGATTCTGCAAATGTGTAACCTGATGGACTACAATAGAGTTACTACATCCATCCAAATGAGTGGACAATCCATTTCATGCAGAGTTCATCTTCATTAGAAAATTCAGTAGGGTGTACCCATGGCCAGGCAGATGTGGTACTGAACACAACTGGTTAACATCTATTCAGACCGCAAAGCATTTGTGGTAGATAGAATGGTTCTTTGTGGTCCTAGTCTAGTGTGATGCAATTTTCAAATGAAGACATGCTCACAGTGAGGGGTCTGAGGTTATTTGTTTATTAGTCCTATGTAATCTCAACAGGTCTGCAGAAACTTGTCTCTGAGTCTTATTTCACAACAGCTATGCACTAGCTTAGCAGTAGCATAGGAGTTATACTAATTTATGCTTTATAAATGGGAGGGGGGGGGAATTTGGCCTGTCCAGTGGGTTTACTTGTGATCTAATGTAAATACAAGAAGAACAAGACCCAGTGGCTGCAGCAGCAGTGAAAAATGTTAATTATATGGACCAAGTTTCATACCCAAGGTAAGATACTGCTTTCATTTGTGACAGGTATAAATAATGAGTAACTCCTCTCAAGTCAGTAGACTTGCACTAGTTTGCACTACTGTAAGTGTGAGGAGAATCTGGACTGTGGCACAGGTGGGCATACACTTGTGGTGAAATCTTTGCTCCGGTTTCAACAAGGATTTATATGACACTGTCAATTACACAGGAAATGGGTGTAAGCTACATTCACTGGGTGTGAAGGGCCTAGGTAAGTTTCACATGAAAAATGGTGTGACTGAAAAGTTGGAAAGCACTTACCAACCCTGGTTTTGTTGTTTGTTTTTCTATTTGGTCTCCCCACACCCATTCATGGTGCATGAATAGTCAAGTAATTTCATTTTGTCCAAAGGACAAAGAGCCCCTATTTTAGAATCTCTTGTGCTTTTAAACACAAGATCCATTTGGAACAGCAAAGTATAAGTGAGAAACTTATTTGTCTTTTATAATATTAAATATACAATGAATTCTGCCTCAGACACTTAGAACCCCAGTGCTTTGTGAGGTACATGTTTCTTAACTTATAATCAGATCTTTAAAATCAAAATTGAACCTGAAAGACATTTTAAACTACAAATGATAAAAAGTGTATCTGCTTTTTCCTTTGTGCCGCCTGTATATGGTTTGTCCAGAACCTTGTGCAAGCATGAAAGAGAATGGAACAGACAGCTATTAGTATGCCAGAAAGAGTGAAGAGACCTGTTATGTGTGTTATGAACACAAAGAAGAAAAACATATTGAAAAAAGGGGTCTTTTAAAAAAAACTACATAAACAACCTATTATTCTTCTGGAAAGTGCACAGATATGTTGCTAGAGTAAATGGAATGCTGTGCCCTGGTTCTTACACAAGGGAATGATGGAAGCAACAACAGTCTACAGATCTTACAGTTTCATCGTCCATCCCCAGATGCTTCTGTTTCACAGATATTTCTTTTCTAATATAGGTTTATTGTGCTTGTTACTAGCTTTTATTTTCACTTAAACCTGCTTCTAATATGTCTTTCAGGGAAGAAGCCATCTTCAGTACATTCTCTGATATTCTATAGGGTCAGATCTTCAGCTGTTGTAAATAAGAGCATAATATCCCTTGCCAGTGGAGCCTCTGATTTACGCAGACTGGGAATCAGGCCTTATCTGTTTTCACCCTGAACTCAAGATCATCCTCAACAAGTATATCTATTTCTTCATCCCCTACTGAATATGCTGTAGTCTTTTGTGCCCATTGAAGTTGAGGCAACAATAATGTAAAAGGCCCTGATCTATAGATATATCAGAAAAGATGGGGTTTTGTTGTTGTTAGCCTCTGTTGTCACTTAAAAGCAGGTTACAAGGCCTTCCTATGTGCCTTGACTGGTGTGTGTGTCTGCAGTGGATTCAAAGGGAGCCCTTTTAATCTAACTGTGAATATAGAGGAAGTGATTTCAGCACTGTAGAATGGACAGCATCTTCAGGCTTTTTGTCATCTCTTTTGAAGCATCTAGGTACAAATATAATTGGATTCAGCTCTGCACAATGTGCATAGTGTGTATTGGGTGCTTCTTTCTGAATAAGCTCTCCCACACCGGATGCTGCACTCTGCCTACATTTTTAACACGAGTGTTTACAACATGCAGTATTTCAGTGCAGATGACTCCTTGTAAACCCTCTGACAATAGGGCCATGTTGGCTGTGAGTTTCAATCTGCTTCGTATCACATCCATTCCATTAGGGTAGGAATTTTAATAAACAAGGAGAGTAATCTAAATAACTGGGAGGGTACTATATCTAGCAGTCATAACATGATAGTGTCTGCTTCTTATCTTATACTTGTTGAACATCATGGTATGGCAATTCCATTGACATTGGTGGGGTCATTCTTGACATGGATCAGGATGAGATCAGAATCATGTCCATAGAGTTTAGAGATGGAGAAGACCTGTTAGGTCATTGAGTCAATCTGCTGGTCACTACAAGAATATCTCCAGCAGCGAATTTTCTAATTCTTTAGAGCAGAAGCAAGAATAAGATAAAAGGGTTTGTTTGAAATAGTTGCTCTCTGTATTAGATGTGGAACCTGAATTCAAATCCTGGATCCAAATACCACTTGGCTGCATTCTGATCTGGGTCCTATCTCTGCTTTACACATTTTTTTAGGGAGAAGAGAGGGTAATATCTGACAACAAAAGCTAAGGCAGTACTTAAGTCTGTGTGTTCAGGTGAGTTGTGGGCAGGGGGCTCTTGAACATGAGTAGGTGCGGGTTTGGGGGGGGAGTTGTCTTCCTTAGGACTGAGAGAATATACAGCTTCCTTGAGAGGCTCAGCACTGGGCCAAAGCTGAGGGGAGACTGCTGCTAGTGCAGTGTGGCACAGCTGGTCAATTGAGGGGTAGAATAAACTCCTGACCTGTGATGAAGCTGGTGGAGGTGAATCCACTCCTCATCGCATTCTGGGCCGCCTGCAAACGTACAGTGTATTCCGTAGTCTCCAAAAGCCCCTCTAAGCGGATCCAGGTGTCCTCTGCATCTACTATCAGCTCCTACACATAGGTCACAAAAGGAGGTAGATGCCAAGAGAAACAGACTAGAATAGCCCCAGGGACCCATACAACAAGAGGGAGCAGATGCCAGAAATTTCTGTGGTATGTGCTGTCTGACGCGATCTTAAAGCCAGCTACAGGCAGGAAGCTCTCAGCACCCCGGTAACTAGCTAAGTATTACTACCCCAATCTCCTCAATGAGCAAACAGAGAAAATGATTTACCTATCACACTGCATGTCAGGGCAAAACTGAGACTGTATTCTACATTGCCTGACTTCTGGCTTTGCTTTAGCTTCTCAGCCATGATTCTTCATTGAATATCAGCCAAGGGGAGGTTTAGGGTGACTAGACAGAGCAAATCCTCTATAACAGGCTGTGATGGGCATATGCTATTGGTGGTCCTTATGTATGTGGATTACTAATTCCAAGGGGTCCAGAGAACATGTTGTGGAACCTCATTTGAAGGTGACTGAGGTGCTTTATGGGAAAACGAGTGTATTCAAAAAGCCTTTTATATCCCTAATCATTTAGTGTGAAATTCAGCATCTGGCAGAGATCTGTGTACAATTTACCCTGTTGGGGCCACAGAGGTGAGTTAAGTTGTACACAGGCCTTTTCGTGATCCTCTTTTCAGGAATTTATTTCCTTCTTTCCTATAGACTCAGTTACCACAACTGATGGTGTTTTTACTAGACATGCTTTGTACCTCCTAAATTCAGGAGGGTGTCTTTTCTTTGAAATGGGGCATCCCTCACAGCCAAAGCAATGTAAAGGAGTGGAATTGGTCAGCTCTGTTTGTTTAGCAATTCCTAATCTGCTCGCTGCTGTTTTAATCTAGCTGGTGTTCAGCCATAACACATGGCTCTTACTGAATCGCATACCAAAATGCCAATAGCTCACATCTCTTATGAACCCACAATACTGTCAAAGGAAACGATTAGTTATGGTTGCAATGACTGATTTCTAATAAACCAGTTTTCATAGGCAAAGTGTCTCCCTCATACTCAGATATCGACACACTCATTAAATGATCAAAGATGCTGTGCTGTAGGGTGAATTAGTTGCCTGCATCACTTTCTACTCTCTATGAAGACAGGTGCCACATTAATCTCCTTCCACTGCTCAGGTACATTTCTCCTGGCTCCAGTGACTAATTTTCAGAGGTTCTGAAACTTTCTCCACTCGTTCTTCCAAACTTCCCAGGGGCATCTTGTCCATTTGGACTTGCAGATGTCAGTACTGATTTCTGTCACCATTGCCTGACTTACCCCTTGGATTGTGGCCTCTCAAAGCATTGTCTAATAGCAATGCTTATAAGGAATCTTTGTCATCTGGGTCAGCTTAAGCTGCACTATTTATGCAAAACCCTTCCTGTTGACTTGGATCGCCTTGTTTGAGTCTGCACCCACCACTCCAGTCTCTGATTCTTGTTTTGGCATGATCCCCTTTATCAGTGAAAACTCACCTTCCGGCTTCCATCAGTTGTTCTGTAGGTCATGATGTAGTTCTCGATCTGTGCCACTGGAGGTTGCCATGAAAGAAGGGCGCTTCGGCGGGTGACCTCACTAGCAGTCAAGTTAGTCGGAGGATCCAGAACTGTGAAGATTGATAGAAACCCAGGGAACTGGAAGTCTTGACACACTAGCATTGCTATTACAGCTGTTTGAAATAGCATCTTGGGTCCCTGAATCTTGGTGACAGTGGTGGATGAAGCATGGCTGGTCAGAATCTCTATAATCCTTGGACAGCTCATCCATCCTTCCCCTCATTCTCCAAACCAGTTTTCTTTTTGTAGCTTGGTATGCCACTCACAGGGCACTAGGAACTAGACAAATATTCTTGCCATGTACTTTTTTGCAGTGCAAATTGCTCTGAACTGCATGAAACACAATCTCTGTCTAGTAGCTATTTAGTAGTGAAACAGATTCTGTTGGTCTCCTGGAATGGATTCTAGATACAGTCTTATGGCAATGAGCAAGAAAAGGATCTGATAAGGGTCTCTTTGTGAACCCATCAGGAAATCTTACCTAGGGGATCAGCAAAAAGGAACTGAGTGTTTTGAAAAGCATCTACCTGAACCTGACAGCTCACATGTATCATTATGTTCTGGTTCTTACATCATTCCTGTAATCATGGAATCTCTGTGCTTCTGTGGTCCCTGAGCACGTAATACAAAGTGATCAACAGCTTATCTGGCTTCTGTTCCCCGAATCAGCAAAATGAAAACTGCTAAGGAGCTTAACTGGAGAAGGGAAGAAGTTAGCATACATACGAGTCGTAAAGTTGGTGCTGATGGTTCCGCTAGTGAGAGGCCCATTGGTGGCATACACGGTGACCATGTAGGTGGTACTGGGCATCAGGTTGATAAGCTGGTACTCTTGGTTGGCCCCATCCACTAGAATGGTCTCCCCTGCAACTGAAATCAGATGGAGCTGGCTTGGCAGAATATGGAGCCCTTCTGTTGTTAAAATATCACTAGGAAAGAACTATTTGAAACAAAATCCTATCTTGGACAATTGTCTGGACACAACAGGTGGTAGTTTACCAGGTCATGTCACCAGCATGTCTCTGCTTTTCGATTAATTATGACCTTATTTGTTCAAATCACAAAAGAATGAGAATGGCCATTTCCCACACTCCTTACTAAAACCAGTGCCAACACCTGGCCTGCATAAAGCACTGCCCATTCTGGTAGCTCAAAGCAACTTGCAGAGTGTAAGAGCTGTGATCTCCATTTCACTGATGAGGGAGCCAGGCAGAGAGAGTCTTTCAAGGCCACAAAGCAAGTCAGAGGGATTAGAAACTGGCTATCTCCCACTGGATCATGTTACCTTCTTACTTGCTACTAATGTGTAACCTCCCTGTCCTACAATCTGTGAGCAGAGGAATTTTGTCTGGTGTAGTAGCAGGTTTGGCCAGGAGTGGATTTAAATCATCAGAGGCAGCTAAATGTCATTTTCAGTCACCACGCTGAAATCAACAAAACAGTATCCAGGGGTAACAATCAGTGGTTATGCAGACCTCCTCCCATACTTTGCACCTGTAGAAGTTGGGTGTCATTGGCTCTGCAGCAGTGCAGAGAGCCCTGCAGGACCAGTGGCATCCGGTTTCTTCTAATTCCTGGGGATAAGGCCATTCAGCTGGGGGGAGCGGGGGGGGGGAGGCAGTCCCTCCATTGGCTAGTGGCTTCCCCTCCTCCTCATAGTCCTGCCCAGGCTTGCTGCTCTGCTGGGCCAAGATCTTAGCCTCTCTGGGACTTTGTGCTCCCATGTCTTGGCCTCCTCAACAGTGCAGGGAGAGCCCCCTACTGTCAGAGTTGCCCTAATCTGAACCCCAATCCCTCCCTTTATTTCTCTCAACTGTAAAAATAAAACAATTTAAAATTGGGGGGGGAATGTAAACATAAAATTAATCAATAAACTCACAATAAAGAAAAGTAGGGAACTCTTGGCTTTGCCCATTGGCTGCATCTTCTCCAGACCTTTCCCCCTCTCAGTATTGGGACTAAGTGAAGTCCCACCATCTTAATGTCAGTTTTTGGAGACCTGGGTTAGCTCTCAGGGTGACTGGAGCTCAGATTTCTGTGTCAGCCTCAGGATTCCTTGTCCTCAGAGTGCTGGGGCCTGGATCCTTGTAGAGGGGATGTTCCCTCTTGGTATGGAAATGGTGGCCTTTCTCTATGAGTTAACAATATGCTCAGGTAGGAATAGGCTATGGAACATGTGTAGAAAAAGTGACTTTGGTGGCATTCAAGCGGGAATAGATATTGGTTTGAAATTACAGGGCGGCTGCCCTCTCTGCAGTACTGTCTCAGCTCCTGTGCTCTAATGGAGTTTAGCTAGAGTCACTAAAACCGCATGCAAACTTAGCTGCTTACAGGCTTGAGGCCAGTCTGACCCAGCTTCACAGATATACCTGTGTCATGTGTGAGCACAATGATGTAGTTCTCTACTTCGGAAAGAGGCGGGTTCCATTGCAGCAGGGCTTCTGTTGGGTTGATGTTGGTGGCAGTCAGACCCAGGGGGTGGTCCATGGCTGAGACAGAATCATAAATTCATCAGGCTAAAGATGTAAAGAGTAACTGCACTCTTTGGGGAGTGAACTCCAGATTAAATTTCAGGAAAAGCTTTCTAACATAAGAAAAGTTGAATAATAGAACAGACTGCCTAAGAAAGTCATGGCAGCAATTCCATGAAGGTTTTCAGAAGGAGGCAGGACAGCCACCTGTCCTGGGTGGTTAGACACAACAAATCCTACAATTTGGTTGGGGTTAGACTAGATGACTCTTGTGAAGCCTTCTAACCCTATTGTTCTAGGATCCTAACTTCACTGCATATGGTTTCAAATACCTTGTATTTGTGTTAGCGAGGGTGTGTGTGTGTGTGTGTGTGTGTGTGTGTGTTAATCCATGGGGGATTTCCCATGCTGCCACGGCTAACTCTGTGTGGGATAGAGAACACTGGCAATAGACAAAATTTTTGTCTCCGCTACTGGCAGCCACCATTCCTTTCTACCTATGGTTATGCTGCCCAGAATGTTGTGCACACCTGCCAGAAAGGATGTTTCTGGTGAGTGGTACTTCCCTTTGGCTGGTGCTAAAACATCCTTCCCTATCAACACCATTTTCTAGGGCCAGCTCTCCAACCACACCACGACTGCTACTTGTATATGTCCTTCCCTTCTGCGTAAAGAAAGGCAGGCTTTTGTTGGACACATTTGAGAACTTCCTTTTGGGCCCCCAGGCACTATATAAAGTGAGTACTGGCCTTGTTCCCTGTCTGGTGCTTAGAGCAGGCTGGCACACAATATTTAGAACACTGTGAAGCAATTTCAATAGGTGTGGAAATTGCACTGGATGACTGGATAGCACCCCTCTCCCTGAATTAGTAACATGCACTGCAAGGCACAAGGAACAGAAGCTGCAGTTTTGAGTCTGACCCTCTTTGAAGCAATGGCCTTCCAAACAATGTCAGCCTGCAACTCAGTGACAGTCCTGGCTCCCTTGTCACTTCGTGCATCATATTCTGCCGGAGAGCCCTGCACTGTACAGCCTCTGATCTCAGTGTACCAGTGACAGAAACATCCCCCACCTGTGTACACGATACTGGAGACTCGCTCGCTCTCCTCCCGGCCTTGTATGCTGCTCAGGTTGATCTCATACTTGGTTGCTGGCTGCAGGCGGCTGAGGGTGTATTCAGTGACATCGCTGGCGATTGCTGTGCTGTCTTCTCTTCCTGCAAGGCATGGACAGAGCAAAGAGCTTCATGATCATCAAATCACCTGGCAGGGAGCAGGAGCCTGCAGAAGCACAAGCTGTGTGGGAGGAGCAGAGACCGAGGCACAGCTCTAGGGTGCAGGCGGGTTAGAGAGTATTAGAAGCTCTTAGTGGGAGGAGCTGCTCGCAGCATTGTGAGTGGCCCTCTACCTCCTGTATTGTAAGCCCCGGAGTGGATTGAGAACACTAGGGCCAAATTCATTCTTTGTTCTTTCTGGCTTTGAAACACATTGCTGGCAGCTGCTGCCAGGCCACGTGTTGTGGTGCACCATGACTGCGCCTTTTCTTTTACTCACTTTGGGCACTGCACTTCCCCCCTACACCAGGTATTTCCATGTGGCAGCTACCTCTGGTTCAGCTCCTCTCAAGACCCCATGGCTGCTCTGGAACTGTTCTAGTGGGGCATGATCCCTTTGGGTATGTCTGTGGCAAAGCTGGGAGCATATGCACGTTAACTCTGCTTGGGTTACTATGTAAAACATGTGGAGGGTGGCTTAGGAGAGGCACCCGAGTACTCACCACTGGCACTGGGCAGGCTTGTCTTTGGGGGGCTAGCCTGACTGCCAGCTGTGCTGCTGTGGCCTCACTGCTACAGTTGTGGGCTGGCTCTGGGCAAGTTAGTGTGCTGTCTGCTTAGCTTACCGTGCTCTGAGTGGCTAGACACACTCTTAGAGGAAGATGAGAGACTCAGGTCCTGAGGGGTGTTGACTTTCTGCCTGCCCATGTGGCCTGTTCCCAGCAGGTGTGGAAGTTAGAGCACAATGTGTGTTGCCAACCACATAATGGTGCATCCGTGGGGGACTCTAACTGTTTGCACTAAGGCTGAACTGATCGTCATCAGCTTGGCCCAGGGACTTAGTGACACCCGCCAGCTCCAGCTCAGCTAAAGGGGAGGCCTGAGCCCTGAACTTGCATATCCGTAGATGGGAAATATCTCTGCTAGTAAATGGTCCCTCTGTGCCTGGAGCAGGAGCATTGGTTTGAGAGCCTTCACTGGAAGAGACTCTTATCTATTCACCCAGTCTTCTGAGGGAGGCAGCAGCAGGAGGTGCAAGGACTGCACTTAGACAGACTGGTTCCATAGATTCCCCTCGGTCCACTTCACTCCCAGCAATTTCCCCTCCCTGTTTCTTAGGTTACCCCTCCATCTCCCTTCCCCACAGCTTCTCTGTTTTTTCCCCACCCCTGACCTCTCTCAAGTTGGAAGCTGCCTGTTCCTTCTCCCATCCCTACGCTGCACTCTGCAGTGCTGGCTTCTCCTGGGGTGTACTTGCCCCTGGAGTCATGGTCTGCTAGGTGACTGATTATTATTATAGGTCAGAGGAGACTCAGGAAAGCCCATAGGCTGCTTAGGAGCAGCTTTTAGAGCTGGCAGTTGGGTTACCTTGAGCAGATTGGTAAGATACTCTGTAGTGGTCAAAAGCTGCAAGAGGAGGGGCCCAGAAGACTGTCACTGAGTCCTGGGTCACGTTGGCCACAGTGACGTTCCTAGGGGGGTCGATCCCTAGAGGAGACAGGCAGAGGTGAAATAAAGCACAAGAAGCAGTCATGGAACACAGATCACCAGCTTAACCAGCAGCATTTCCTGCCTGACAATCCTGCACAGAGCACTTTGTAGCACTCACCCCAGTTGCCAGAGAGAGGTGCTGTGTCTGGAAGGTTCTTCCCCTGCAAGAAAAGCCAGGCTCTACAGATAGTACAGGTGCATGCAAAGGAGTGACATCGTGAAACTTACCGGGGGAGCTATTTAAAGAGTCACGTTTGACAAGGAATGCTGAAGTCAAGGGGTTCAAAATCTCACAGAGCTCTGAGTGGCAGCAGGGGAAACAAAAGGTCAGTAAAAGAGTCTCACTGACTGACTCCAAAGCAAAGGTGCTGGAACTAGGGATGGGGGTGGTGGTGTGTGCAGTGCCCCCCCCCCCATTTGAAATGATTTCCATCATATGTAGGATTTACAGTTCGGTTTAATGGTTTTCAGCATTACGCAGCCCCTGCTATACAAATTGTTGCAGCCCCACTGCTCCAAAGGCAGGTCTGAGCAGTCATCCCCTCCTCTGGAGCATTGCCATGTATCTGGAAGTAGGTTAGCTCCCATGCCTGACAGCCCTCCTTTCTTTGAGCCTATTACACATTTCTTTGTGGCTGCTTTATCCTAAATTGGAAGGATGACATTGGCTTTACAGGGATTTCAAACCACAAGCTAAACAAATTCATTGTTTTGGCCACAGTGGAGATTCCAGGATTAAGGGAGACTAAATGTTTAATTCCCTTGTATAGTTTTGGAGTCTGTTGCCATGTCAGAGACAACCCAAGACAAAAACAATATGAAACTGAATGTGTACTGTGCTTCAGTGGGATCCCAAGATGGATTATCCGGCTGTGGAGCTTGCAGAAGAGGAGGCCCGAGACAAGCAGTCTAGTTGTGGGGCATTAGGAATTGGAACCTGAGATGAATAATTCTGTAAAAACAATGATTTTTAGGGCCAGCAACTTTTTTATGTGACGATAAATTATTCTGCTAGCTCCAACTCTGGAGGATGGCTTTGAGCCAGAGGTCTCCATTACCTTTAAATGTGTGTCTTGGATCTCTTCTCCATTTGGAGACTAGGCATGAATGTTATACCCTATCAGATGGCTGATGACTTTACCTGTTGTGATGGAGCCCATTATAGGCTCGGAGCTGACCAAGCCATGAACAGCCACCAGTGACACAATATACTCTGTAGATGGCTGCAAGCCAGACAAGGTGGCATGTCTCTTGGTGGCATCTAATGTGACCTGCTTAGTTTCCTCCTTATCTCTGGGGTTGTAGTTCAAGATAAACCTGTCTGCCGGAGGGGAGGGGTCACTCCAGGTGACATTCAGGCTCGAGGAAGTAACGTGAGAAAAGTGCAGCTGTGTGATTGGTCGGAAACCTGGAAGCCAAAAGAGAATCTTTGCATATGAAAGACATCCATCATACAGAGTTAAAGACATAAGATAAGTCTCATTCCAGGCGAGTGTCTTGGGCAAAATACTAAAGCATGGCTTATTGGGTTATGTTACTATGAGGCATGATACTACCAACACAATATTGGGGTTCACTACCAGTAGTGTCAGACTGAGGGGGCCCTCCATTTACTTGAACCAGAGTTGAGAACGAGAGGATAACTGAAGAGGAAAAAGTGCTTGAAGTTGACACACAAAATAAGTTCTGCCTACAAGACTCCCCAGGCATTCATGGAGGATCGGTCAGATCTTTGAAATTCCCATCGCGTGTTTTCTGGCTCCTTGAACATGACTTCCAATACTTGGGCTTTTGCACGTGCTCATGGGTGCTGCAAGCACATTGGTCATGGCCCTTTGGAGGCAGGAAAAAATGGAAGTGGTGGTACCTCTCCAAAGCCACGCACCCATGGTACTGAAATGAGATATTCTTTGCAGTAGCTTGTACAGAGCTGTGATCACCTTTCTTAGAGGCTTTTGTTAGCAGTGAAACAGTGAATGATGTTGCTCTTTAAGTTACTGTCACTGCATTTCTCGGTTAATCTCACTGAGATGTATGGGCAGTTCAGCCCCCTCAGACAAGCTGTTCCAGACTCAGGCAGACATCTCTGAATCAGTTTTGCTCCCCTCACCTTTTCTGGGTTTCCTTTGCAACATAATAGCTAGAAGCTTTGTTTTTTCTTAATCAAAACTGAGATTCTGGTCCAGTCTGAGCCCACCTGTGGCTGAGTTTGCCCCTGCCCCTGCCCCTCCATACCTGTAAATGCATCCACTGTGGTCTCCAGGCTCTGCTGACGGCCTCTCTCAGCAATGACTGAGATGGTGTATTCTGTACCGGGATCCAGGTCTGAGAGCGTGATCTCAGACTTGTCACTGGGTGCAGTCACCTCAGAGGCCATCCCTGAGGCTGGAGTAAAGGTGATGCGGTAGTGGTCGATAGGCCCCTTGGCCTGGGTCCAGGCCAGGGAGATAGACGTTTCTGTGGAGGCTGTCACCATGAGGTCCCGAGGACTATCAAGCTCTGTGGGAGGAGACAAGAATGAGGTAAATTGTAATGCAAGCCATAAAGCTAAGAGCATGGGAGTTGTGCTGTTTGAATTATGTATGCCTCAGTGCAGGACACCAAGAATAGGGCAGTGGAGCATTGCTGAATGGCGCATGGCTTTATGTTAACAAGGGTATTGCTGGTGTGTGAATGATCTGAAAGGGCCAAGAGGGGAAAGTGGCTAGTGTTTTTGGTACATGAAGTGACACACTCCCCTAATTACAAGAGCCAAGCACACTTAGGTAGACAGTGACAGGCTAGCTGGCAGGATCCTGTAGCGAAGGACGCGCCAGACTGCATTGGCTCTCCATATCACAGCATAGGCTGAGACTTGATGTGGTTCAGAGGAAACGGTGTTGTACTTTAAGAACAGTGCCAGTGAGTACAATGCTGTGCAATTTGTTTCACCTATTTTATAGGTCTGTGCTCTGATGGCACTTATAACTTACCAGTTCTAGCATTCATGGTGGCTGGGACGCTCTGCTTGCTATCCAGGATGGCTGATATCCCAACTCCATACTCGGTTCCTGGCACAAGATCTGCCAACAGACACCCCGTCCCCCAAAAAAGGACAAGTTATGCTTGCGTGTGAGAGAGATTGTATGTCCTTTGTTCTGCCTCTCAGTCCCCCATCCCAAACACACATTCTTTTTTCCCTATCAACCTTGTCACAGCAACTCCACATTCTCCTGTAGCTGTCTAGGCTTACAAAGAGAAAAGTCTTTATGATGTTTAGGTGCTGCTAAGGTCCCTTTTTTGAAATTTTTTCTAATAAAAGTATTTGGCAGTGCTGAAGTATTTTCTGGGGGTATCGAGTGACTTCTTCCAAGGCCTCTCTAGAGTGAAAGAACTTAGTGAAATCTTAGGAGAAACTGCACAGGACCCCAGAAAACAACTTCCTGTTGGGAGAGTTCACATAGATATCTGCCTGAGGAAGCCTTCTGCTGTGTACAGCCACGTCTGGTAGTCCTCTAAAACCCTGGAAGTGGACCCATGCTATATATTTTTGGCTACCACCTTCTGGCACCTTATCTATTAGCTATTTATACATGTACCCCAGTAATACCTATAACCACTAAATTTTATTTTGCTGTGTTATCATTTGCGAAATCCCAGTTTCTCTAGCACAGTTAGTTGCTTTGACTGGGATAGGCCTCTGCATTAAAACACTGTGGGCACGTCTACACGGCCCTTTTATTTTGAAATAACACCCGTTATTTCGAAATAAAAAAAATGTAGTCTACATGACGTTTCCTTATTTCGAAAGGACGGACGTCGTCCTTTCGAAATAAGGATCGTCGTTTCGGATCAGTACAACGTTTCGGAACAGCGGTTCCATTGCCGTTATTTCGAAATATCCGTTTCGAAATAACGGCTATTTTGATACTGTGGTTTCACTTATTTCGAAAGGGCTCCTTTCGAAATAAACCTGTGTGTGTAGACGTGCCCTGTGTGTTGTTACTGCAGACTGTACAGTTCCCTGGAAGCCAGGAACATGAGTTCTACTCTTTACTGACAACTGGTACGAAATCTTGGGTAATATATTTAAGACAGAATTTTCAAAAAACAGCTGTTCACTTTCTCTCCCACCCCACCCCCCATTTTTGAAAGTCCAGTTTTAGACACTTAGTCTGACTTTTCCAGGGGTCTGAGCACTGACAGGCCCCCACTGACTGTATGTGAAATTCTGGGTGCTTAGAGTCTGTGAAAGTCAAGCCTTACCTGTCCTAAATTGCGCATCCAACATTTGTGGACACTTTTCAGTTAGGCAGTTATATATGAAACACCAGGCCCCCATGAGCAATGAGTGCAGGGAAGAGTCACAGCCCAGCTTGCCATGAAGTATATGTTTGTGTAGACAAGCCCTGAGTTAATATTTTAGACCTTGCTTTGAAAATGGAGAGCTCTACAGAAGTGCTTATTAATATTTCTAGAGGTCAGCAGAGTCAATGTAAGTTGTGTCTTGGTTAGAGCTGGAGTGGTTGGCTTTTTTGGGGGCCCTGCATCATGTCATTAGCTAGGAAAAGTGGATTATTTGAATAAAGACTAGGCACTGTTTTTAAAGCATCTATTGAGCCTACTGTCATCACCTGTAAAGAGACAGAAATTCAGAGAGACTCAACCAGAGAGATGGAAATGATAATCTAGCTTTATGTGTTACCAAAATGATTTGACATTTAACATTGTCATCTGTGTTTCTTATTTATGAGGTGTAAATGAAATGCTCAATAATTAATGAAGGAACTGTCTTTGCTCTGATTGCTGAAGCAACCATGTCCGCTGTGGTAGGCACAGTCTGTTGATTTCTGACTCAGGAGATTGAAATCTAGCTAATTTCCTGGGCACCTCTCGCAGATCACTTTTTTATCTATGTGCAATATCACATGGGTTGTCACTTCCTGTTGGTTTCTGATGGGTTTATTTCTCTCCTGCCTGGCCATTATTGATCTTTCTGATCAGGTTAGATAAAACTGTAAAAAATAACAGCTACGCAAAACTCATTTCCACAGAAGCAGCCTTGCAAAAATATGATTCAGCAGCATGCAGGAATCTCTAGTCATGGATGGTCTCTGACCCTTCCCTGGTATTTTGCAGGGCCTACAAAGCTCAGCTGCCATTCTTGGCTGTGCTCCATTCTAAAGAGAGCCAGCTTGTGGTAGGAGCCTAGCTTACATTTTGAGATGCAGCAGGAGGAAGTGGAGAGGGCTTTGGGCTAGGAGGCAGAGAAAAGAGATTATATTCATTGCCAGTGACCTGCCTGGGGGCCTTCAAGTCACATCACCTCTCTGTACCTCAGTTTTCTGTGACACCCTTTGCCTGTCTCATTTATTTGGATTATGCATTATCTCTCTCTCGCTGTATGTTTGTGCAGTGCCATGAAACCCTGAGTTCAGCTGTGGACTGTCAGTGCTACTCTGATACAAGTCACTGTCCTAATGGCAGCTGCTGGGACCCCAGTTCTGGGTGCTGAGCACTTGGAAATGTGCTCAGAGCTGGTTGGAAAAATCTGTCCTACAGTGCTCTCAGGGATCTGCTCCACTGCTACTTGTCCATCTGGTCTCACCAAGGGGAACAGGGTCTGGTTGCATTGAGGCTAAAGTTATCCAGGTGGGCAGGGTTCTGGAGCATCAATGGGAGTGTGGCATTCTCTCAGGTTCTCAGGAAATGATGAGTGAGTTCCTGGGGGCACATGTAATCAGGTTACAAATGGCTTCATTCTTTGCTTTGGCCAGCAGCAGCAGGACAGTAAAACTGAGCTGCTAAGCTTAAATGCAGAATTAGTGAGGGGTGAACAGGGCACATGGCCAGCATGGCCACTCCAGAGTATCCATTCTGTGCAAACACCTTCTTGGCACAATTATGAACAGGGGGACCCATCCCTGAGCCATGCTTTTAACAGCTGTCAAAAGGCAGCCGTCTCAGGCAGAGAGGAGAGCACCAGCCACACTGACTATGTGTACCAGAAGTCTCCTGATCCCAATGCTGAAGGGCCCATGATTCCTTCCCAGCCTCTTTGCCCCCTCTGTGCATACAGAAAAAGGAGACTGCTAGTCATCTTTCTACACACAGGACCATACAAATACCAGGATGATGCTGCAAAAGGGGCAGGGATGTGGATAAGAAATTCAGATGCCTGCACCACATCCAGACTCCAAACCACTTTGGGTCTGCCAAACTGGCCTGGTAATTTGTCCGTCTTGTGAGAGCTCCAGGCTAACTGGTCATGCAGGAAGAACTTAGAAGTGGCATTTTCCTGTCCTGGTAGGATCCAGGAGGTGTTGCTGTACGTAGATTTTTTTCTTTTCTTTTCACTTTTAACAAGTGGAAACCTCTGCCACCACCAGGGTTCTGAAGTCCAAGTGCTGCTGTGAGCTCTGAACAGGCATCAGAGAGCAGCACCCTATAAACCATATAGAGACTTGAAGGGTAGCAAGCCATAGCTGTGCAAGTAGCAGCAGAGACAGCCATCTTCATGCCCAGTGACACATACAAAACAAATATTAAATCCCCTTCTAGGCAGTGACGGCTTCAGAAATTTTTGTATGGGGGGGCATAGAAAGGGCACAGCGAACTTCAGGGTGGGCAAGCGCTCATCCTAAACGTATTTTCTCTGAAATAAATCCTGCTGATTTAGATGAATTTAGGTGACAGTTTGCTCTTTATACTGTGAGCAAGTATTAACCAACCAAATTCAAATTACAACAAGGAAAACAGCTTCCAGACAAGTTCCTATGTAAACATTTTATGTACAAATTAGGCAGAACAGAACACTGGTAATGGATTTCTTTCAAATACAGTTGCTTACTTTTGAGCTAGTACTAGTACAGACACATCCAGGAATACACTAGGTGTCAGTGAGAGGAAGCAGAGCAAACTGAGACAAGACAACTGCTGGCCAAGACATGTTGTTGTTTATCCAAGGTCTGCTTGATCAAGCTGGCAATACACAAATGGGCTTTCTCCTTCTTTTCAGACTCGGAGAGATCACCAGAGTCTGCATAGCAGCTCTTCTTTGATTTGTTATTCTTCTTTCAATCATTCCCAAAGGATCAGCCCTTACTCTACCATTACACTGCACAATGACCATCCAAAAGAGTCCTCTGCTGTACAATGTGTTCAAATAGAATCAAGTGCCAGTCACAAACAAGAAGGAAATGAAGGTGACATTAACCTAAGGGGCTTTTTGTAAACTTGGGCTGTAAGCGATCTTCGCGATGGTCTCTATGATCAGTCGGCCTGTGGTAAATTACTTTGGTTTGATCAACTTGAGATTCTCTGGGGACTTTTGGACTGTAAGTATGAGATTACTTTGGATGTGCTACGTAAAGGGCATATGGGGGCGATCCTTCAGAGGAAGGACTGTCTGGAATTTGAAATTGCAAAAGAATTTAAATGAGATTTGCAGATAAAGAAGAGCTGATAACCTCCAGTCATGGTGATCTTTCAGAAATGAAAGGGTGACCTCACGTATACTGTGGGGTGTTAGAGAGTTGGTCCAGTGTGGTGGTGTTCTTCCTCACATATGAGATGTCTTTTTTTGCAATTTGATCAAGTGGGAAGTCAGTGAGAGTGAGGAGAACAGAGGCAAAATACACGTGTAAATATCTACAGAAGTGGAATCTGCCAATTCTTATGCAATTCTGCAAAGTGGTTAGCCACTGTTTCAAGGTCAATGGCTTCAGACAGTCTCTTTTCTGTTGCCAGTATGGCAATGTTACATAGGTGTTCATCACCCATACTGTTCCTCAAATAGGTCTTAATTTGACACAGACACAAAAATGTCTGCTCACAGCCTGCAGTTGATGGAGGTATGGTGATGGCAATAGCACACAATCAGTGGAGTTCAGGTCTTTAAGTAGATTAAGCACTTGGTTCATTGTGGCAATTTTTACTTCTCTCTCATGTTCATACCTCTCTGGAACTTTTGGAAGTAGCCTCAGTTCTGCTTCAAATCTATCACTATCACTATTGTAATGTCTTGCAAATGGTCTGAGTTTCTCTGAATCAAGAAAGTAATGGCACTTTGGACTGAATGCACTGACCCCATTTAAAACAGTTGTTTGTAAAGAGTCATTTAAGTTCACTAATGGCATGATCACAAATAGGAAGGAACACCTTTACTTTAAAATCATAGGATATGTCCATACATACATCATTATTTTGAAATAAGTTATTTCAAAATGAGTTATTTCAAAATAAAGTCTTTATTTCAAAATAAGTTAATTCGAATTAAGAAAATGTTAATTCAGATTAAGGGAAAGCCTGCTTTCGAAACAGCTGTTATTTCAAAATGGTTATTTCGAAATAAAGCCGTTTGGACATGTTGTTTCGAAACAGTTGTTTCGAAACAATGGTGTTGTTTCAAAACAACATGTCCAAACGGCGTTATTTCGAAATAACCATTTCAAAATAACAGCCATTTCAAAATGAATGGGGTTTAAGCTGTTTTGAAATGACGGTTCTTATTTTGAAATGACAGAGCCTGTCATTTCGAAATAAGAAAATGTCGTGTGGACATTCAGTTTTTTATTTCGAAACAACCAGTGTTGTTTTGAAATAAAAGACTCGTGTGAACATACCCATAGTCAGTTTTTGGAAGCACTTTCTGTTGTGTTCAGTAACATAGCTGTGAAATTTTGGGGTCATACAGCGGATTCTCTTTTCTTTAATTTGCATTTTCATGGGATTTTTTTCTGCAATAAACTTTACATCAGCCATAATTTTGTTTGAAACTCTCCTCATGATCCCTCAGATCTTGCAGTTTATTAATCAAAGAGTTAAGAAGGAAGCAAGTTTGAGCCACATCATAATCTGATTTCTGCAAGTAATCAGATACCACTTTAATCTCAAGAAGCACTTCACTAAAAAGATTTGGACAAAACACACAGCAAAAGTCTCTCTGGTTTAGAATGCCGCGTGCCTTTACACTTCTTTCAGAATCCAATTCATTGCTGATTATATTCAAAAGCAATGAAATTACTGAAAGTGGTGCTTTAACAGCTAAACATGATGCACTCTGACATACCTAGTGAGTGTCTGACAATTTCTTCAATTCAATGATTCTGCTCTCAGTTTATTTTTGCAATTTAGTGAAACATGAATGCACAGAGGAATGTGATAGAAACATATATAGTTGTTGAAGAAAAGTAAAGAAATTCGCAACACCATCTCCGTTTTTACAGACACCAACAATTTTGGAGTTTGACCTGTGGTTGTAACAATGAACATACATAGCTTGTGGTACTTCTTCCAGAAACTGTGCTTGCACACCATTTAGTGCTCCACTCATTACATTGGCACCATCATAGGTTGTGCTATGCAGGTTTTTATATCTATGCCACAACATGCCAAGGTGTTCTTTATACAGTATAACTGATTAATGAAGTAGTATCCAGTGAACGACACAGATGAAAGCCAACAAATCGTTTAAATATATTGCCTCTGTGGCAATAATGGAGGACCACTGGAATTTGTTCCTGCTTACATATATCCTTTGTCTCATCAGCGATTAGTGAAAAAAACAGCTTCTTTGACTTCTTGGGCAACTGACTCTAGAACCGTTCTGCTCATGATACTTAACAATTCATCTTGAATTGAATGACATGTATGCTTTGCATTGTGAGGTAAACTGTCTATTTTAGACTGAATTCAGGGATCGTGGTTTGCAACTATTTGTAAGAGTTCAAGAAAATTTCTTCTGTTGTGACTCATCTCATCACTTTCCCAATGTCCATGCTGAGCAATTTTTTGTTTAGAGGTGCAGAAAAGAATTTCAGCAAGAGTAGCCACATAATGTCTGTTTTCTTTTATAAGTTCTTTATGAGCATCACTTACTTGGGGCTAAAACTGAGGCTCCCTTGCCTGTCTGTGTTTGTTGTAACTCTCCCAAGCCACCATACAATCTTTGTGGACTGGACTTCTGTTATGCAGCCTTAGACCTGAATCATTCTTAGTAGCCTTTTTCCAGTTGCTGTACCCCTTGTGAGTAAACACATTTTCACCACTACTTGCATCCTTTCCAGTGAAATGGTGACAAGCGAAGCAAAACACAGCATTTTTCCAGTGCACTGGATTCGAACCAGTAGTACAGTTTGTGCTAGGCTGGATTGAAATGTCACCATGATCTGCCAAATTTTGTTAGTGGTAAATATTTTAGCACTGGCTGTATAGGACTTTCTTGCTTAGACTGCATTTGGACCAGGTAACTTATTTACTGAAGCAGGTACACACACCTCAGGCAATGGACCAGCACATTGCACCCCTCAGATCATTTTCCTCATCACAAATGTCAGACTTGCTAGTACTGGATAATTCTTCCTCCCAACAAATGCTTGCTTCATTGGACCTTTCTGAGGACCTTCATTGGACCTTCCTGTATTTCTGTGACATCAGAACTTCTTTGAGGTGTGTTTTTTTTGGCTGGATTTATGAAATACTGGTCAAAAGCTCCTGAAAATGGGCGTTTTTGCTTAGGCAGAATGATAGGACAGAAATGGGGTGGAACACTTGGGCCTTCACAAAGAAGAACCAAGATTTTTCATTGCCTAATCCTGGAAACCTCTTCTCCCTTACTAGCTTTCTGGTCTGCAACTCTGCTGTCTCTGCAATTTGTCTGCTCTCTCCACTTGTCTCTGTTTGAACCCTCTCAGGACAGCTACCTTTCCTTTGTTAGTAGAAGCAGATGAATAAAGCAGACAGCAGTCAGGACTGGTCTAACAGAACTTTACTAATTTGAAAGAGGATTAAAATAAGAGTTGAATGCACAAGCAACAGTACTGATCAGCAGAACTTGGCCTTCCACCTTCTCAGTCAGAACAGGAGAAATGAAACTGAAACAAACCATGCAGTTTCCTCAGAACAAAACTCCCTCCCCCCACTTAGATAACTTGCTATGCCAACATCCTTAAAGGGGCCAGTGAACCTGTGAAAAATGCCCGAGTCCGAAAGCCTAACAAAATGGATATGTGAAAATTGCCTTTCCCTCCAGCCAATCAAAGTGGTCCGGACAATGCCCTTGGCCATAGAATTAAAGGAAACATGTTTTATGCTTCTCTGTAGCACAGTTGTGAGATGCAGCACAGATCAGCCACGGAATCTGTGTGGCAGCTCAGTGCTGCTTTTCGAAGCAGTTAAGCACAAATGAGTGCAATCTTCTTCCTTGGGCCTCTTCCTTCCTTCAGTTCCTAGGCAAGTCACTCCTCTAAGGGCCGCGTGTGGTTGTGTATGACGATGAGTGATGGACAGCAGTTCCATGCTAATTCCAGTCCTACAGCTGGCCAAACACCAGGGTGGAAGCTGACCAAAGATTTCCAAATGGTCTAGGCTGTTTTTGTTTTGCCAGATTTGAAAAGGAATGGTGTTTTCATTTAAAGGATTCTTTTCAAAAAAGGTTCCATTTTGAAGTTTTTCATTTGCTCTTTCATCTTCCCCTTTCCCCATTTTTGCCAGTGCAAAGGGGTAAAAGGACCAATGAAGATGGACCAAATAAAAAAGTTTGTTTTTCAATTTCAGGGGGAGAAAGGATCTCAAAAATTAAAACAAAAAAATTCCCCACAAAAACTTATGATCTTGAAAAAAGACTGTTGTCCAGCTAAAAATTTTAATTCCAAAATGTTTGACTAACTCTATCTAGTACCTGCTTTGGCCATTTGCCACAGTTATTATAAAAGTGATCTTCAGTCTTTTCTACTCCACTCCTATGTCTAGGCCAGATCCTTGGCTGATGTAAAGAGATTTTCATGGAGTCACACCAATTTACACTAGCTGAGAATCTTGCCTTCAGGTTCTATTAATTTCCATTGCTGGTAGTACTGGCAGCGATAGCAGAGGGAGATGGAGTATGCTCTAGATCGTCAGTGGACATGTTAACTAAGTTCCGTTGGCAGAACCTTGATTACTGTGAGTCTGTTCTCAAAAGGAAAAACACAGTTTGACTTTCAGATCCCAGGACTTGGCTTCCAGGGACAGCAGCTAACAAACCCTATTTTCACCTTCAAATGGAACCCATCGGGCAGGCATCTTCCAGAGACGATGAGCTGCAGAGATGTTTTTCTGATGTAGTTCATTGAAATAGCCACTTTGTGGCAGTGCTGTTCCACACACCAGAGTTACCAAAGGCTCTCCCCATCCCAAGGAAAACAGCTAGACTGTGAAATTGCTAGGCACCTTGCCACACACGGCACTGATATATCAGTATCCATGTGTGGGAATGGCAGTAGCTATGACTCAGGCCAAGGGGCGAAGATCATTAGATTGGAGGAACCCCCAGTTCACTGGCCTGACTTTCTCTGGGCCAACCAGCCAACTGCCCAAGGCAGCATGTTTCAGGGGGCAGGAGTTCAGCTGCAGGAAGAAGCCATCTGTCCAGAAGACCCCATGTACTGTGATCATCTCCCAAAATCGTGCTTCAGGAAGAGGCTGAACACCCAGGAGATAGGTTCCCTACTCTACCCGAAGGGAGGGAAATGGAAACCAAAACGCTGCAGGAAAAGAGATCCTGGAGGTGAACTTGGCAAGGGAAAGAGATGGTGGGCTGAGAGAGTCAGAAATATTCTTTAGCCAGGTGTCAGCCCACATAGGGCTCATTGCACTGTGGACTGGGGTTCTCCCCATGTGGACATACACATTCTTTCATCACCGCAGCACCCAACAATATACTGGATAATCTGTGAAGCACAGCTCTCTCCAGAGAATAATGAAGATGACCTTGTGTTTTAGGCATTATGGCCAAGTGGACTTTCAAGTTCCTAAATAGGTCTGACCTGGCATGGGAGTGGGGACTGACTGACAGGCACTAAAAGCAACATTACATCCCTCCAAACAACTACATCACTGATTCCACTCCAGGGCCATCCTACTGTCCACTGTTCTTGGTATGCTGAGTCCCGGTAGGGGCTGCAACTGTAAGGGGGGTTTGTATCCAAGGGGCTGGGCAGGCTCATGGGGCAGGTGAAGGCGCATGCTGTTACTAGCTGTACAAAATCTGTCCCAGTTCTCTCTCATTGCATCCCCCACAAAACAGAGAAGAGTTGTATTTTTACAGGGCTGGCAGGATGTTCCTTAAAACTTAGTTCTCTCTGCCCATGTCTGAGTGTTTGGGGGCATGAATGCAAGGCCACCTATGTACAGCTCTTGTGTCCATAAAATTTCTTCCCTTCCTGCTCTCTGTCATCCACTCTTCACTGCACTCTGACTGACTCTAGTCAAAAGGGTGCCCCCCCCCTTTGTTTCCTGTTGTACTTCCTTGAGGGTTGAGAGAAGCTTTGGTCATTATTTGGCTGGGAGTTCTTTAGGGAAACCTCTGATGCAGAGAAAGTGCTGTTAGATGTTCTCTGGATGCCATGAATCCCTTGGAGTCAATGGTGAGTTCCATGCTGGTGAATAGGCAAGCTTTTGGGGTGGCGCACAACATCCATGTCCTCAAGTATGATTGCTGAAGATTTCCTCATTGGAAAATTAGGGATGTTTGCTCTGGAGGTCTGCTCAAATTCCAGCTTGGATAATTACCTTCTGCTGACCTAAATTCCTTCTACAATTTAATTGGATATGGCAATTAATAGAGAGATGAAACACCAGGAAGAATTCCAGCCAGAATTTCTTCATACTGAGCAGCTAAAGGAAGACTCTGTGTTACTCAGAGTTTTTATGCTATCTGTCTCTGTCTGTCTATAATCCTTTCAGTTAATCTGTCAGTCATCAGCATTTTCTTCACTATGGCTATGATCCAAAGCCCACAAAGTCCAGGGACAGGCTCCCCTGATTTCAGTGGGCTATGAATCAGGGCCCAACTCCATGTAGAATTTGGGGCCTAAATGACTTTGATAGCCACCTTTTAGTAAAAAGAATAGATTCACCAAGGCAACAATATGGAAAACTCCTATAAAGAATTTTCTAAGGAAACGTACAAATGCAATAGACTTGGAGTGAGATCCGGGCTTCACTGAACTCAATGGGAGTTTTTCAGTTTCTTCAGCTGTTGTAGTGTGGTATGAGGTGATGGACTTTGGAAAATGTGAGGTGATAGACTTTTGGTGCTTGCTTCTTTCTCTTCAGGGTTCATAATTCCTTGTTTCAGAACCATAGGCTGAAAATAGATCTATCATCTGGGCTCATCCACTAGTGCACGCTCATGCCTTATGATTTTGACTGTTATAAATATGTGCACGGTGGTAACACCTAGTAGTTCCAGCTGATATCAGGGGCTTATTGTCCTAGGTGCTGCACAGAGGTGTTGACAAGAGAGGCCCTGCCCCAAAGTGCTTAAATCCAAACAGACAAGATAGACCAAAGAGGGGAGAAAGGAAGTGTTCTTCTCTACTATGGTCTGTTCTAAGATTTTCTCTAATCTATGTCTCAGGCTCTCTGTAGAGCCTATTTGATATCACCAGTCTGTTCTCTGTAGCCCTGTTACAGGTTCTGCAGCGTATCTCTCAAGCCTTCCTTTTGCTAAAATGCATGTCTGGGAAACACCTTTATTGTGTTTGCTTTTGTTGGCTTTACTTGGCAACTGCTTTCAGTGAAATGTTTGAGTAATAGAACCTTGATTTCACTTCTACCTGGATTTCAGTGGCAATTGACAAGAGTTATGCAAGCTACGTGGACAGTGGCAGATTAGGGGCCTCTGGGCCTCCTGCACTGGTGGGCCTCCACCTGCCCTGACCTATGACTGCTGGCCCCAGTCGAGTGGCCAGTGCACACAGGGAGGCTTCCGGCATGGCCCGGTTGCATCAGAGGCTGTGCTGTTCTGCAGAGTGGACCAGCAAGCCGAGGGGCAGGGCAGGAGAGCAGAGCCCAGCCTCTAGGCTGGCCCACTCTACCCCTGGGGGCAGATCAGCCAGTCCAGGGGTGTGGCGGGAGAGGAGTGCAGAGCCCAGCCTCCAGCCAAGGGCAGCTCCTCTTCCTCCTGAGCACCTCATGGTGGAGGGCCCCCTACATTGTGCGGGCCCCTGGGCATGGGCTCCCGTAGGCCCATGCATTAATCTGCCCATGTGCACAGAGTCATTTGCGTAACTCCTGTCGACTTCATAACTCCTCATCTACGTAGCATCTTCACTGTGGTGTGCTGATGGATAATGTGTTTCTGCTGATGCAGCGCTATGCCACTTGAGGGGGTGGTTTTAGCGTGTTGACTTCCAGATCGATTGAGTGGGTCTCCACTGACCGCTCAATTGATCTGGAAAGATTGATCTGATGGTGGCGAATTTGCCACCGTCAGTGAAGATGTGCCTACAGTCTACTCTCAATTACATGTAGGCAAATCCAGAGGGACTCCATTGGTGGAGGATATTCATGTCAAGGGAGTAAAAGCAAATTTACACCAGTGTCTCTGATAGCAGACTTAGGCCCATTTACAGTACTTACCTTTCAGGGCTTATCTGGAACAGTTGTGAAAGTATTTGAAAAAAGCCCAGCAGGTGACTTAAACTGGATCCTGGTTTCATGAGTCTGTGATATCTCCCTCTATTCAAATTCTGCTTCTCAAGGCAGCCACCCCACCATGAAATGTAGAAAAAATTACGTCAAATGTTTTTCTCACTCCTCCCCCATTGTCACACTCACTGCTCTAATTGCTTTCTGGCTCTGCAGTCTTTTTTGTGATTAATGCTGTTATGTTTGCAGCTTCCCAATCTACCAGAGTATGACCTGGACTTTCTACAAAAATCACTTAGTTTGCCAGAACGAGGCACCTCAAACCTGTGGGGCTTTCAGCAAGGCAAGTGCCAGACACTGGGGTATCAGCTAGACAGATAATGCATGGTCTTGTGTACAGGGGAAGACCTGGCGGAGATGTGATATCTGGCTGCTATTTTTTTTTATGCTAGCTAAATCAGAGCTACTTGGATATGTCCGCAGCGCCTGTAGTCTTACCTCCTGACTGCTGTGTAGACATGCCCCAAGTCATCTCAGTGTCAGTCTGGAAAGTCCCCTGAACTAAGTGGCATTATACAGATCAATGTCATGATGTGATGGGAGAATCAGACCCAAGTTGTTTCATGCCCTCTGTAGTGGGGTGGAAGAAGCTGTACATTAGGTGGGTATATCTCCTTCTAAGCTCCTGTACTAATCTCTGAATGTGGCCCAGTGAGTGGAGAAAAACAGGTTGCCCAGCAGCATCAAGGTAGGATCCTTTCATGTCCCCAGAAGAATTTACCTGTGAGGGTGGCCCGGGTTGTCAGGCCCTCATTCCGTGGCACCAACACCTCATGGTACTGCTCGCCTGCTAGTGTGCTGTACACCACCTTGTAGTTCTGCACCTCCGCCTCACTGTTGTCCCACTCTAGTTCCAGGCTGGCTGATGTTCGCAAGCCCACCCGGAGGTTCTTGGGAGCATCAATCTCTAGACGACATAGGAAAATAAATACAGGGCTTGCCCCAGTGTGCAGCTGGAGCTGAAAAACCGTTTTCACATATTGGCAAGGAATTCAAGCTGTGCTGTTGTGAGACCATGGTATTCTACTGCTCCAGAAAACACACCAGTCCGCATCGAGCTGCACATGCTGAGCTGTCTGGCTATAAAGGTGTTCATGTGATCACTAGTCATTGTGCTGTTACATTAAGTCATTGATCTTAAGGCCAAAAGGGACCATTATGTTTATCTAGCCTGACCCTCTGTATAGCACAGGGTAGCAAATGAACATGGATGTTACAGCATCTTCTTTTTTTTTTTAAGACAGTCAATCTTGACTCAAAAATTTCACTCAATGGTGACTGTACCACATTCCTTGGTAAACTGTTCCAATAATGAATTATGCTTACTGTTTAAAAAAAAAAGCATGTTGAGATTCAATCTACCCAACACCTAATTTTACAGATGGGGAAATTGAGGTGCAGTAAGACAAGAAGTCTATGTCAGAGCAAGATTTGAACCCAGGACTCCTCCTGAGTACCTTAACTGCAAGATCTCACACCTCATCACAGACTTGCAGGCAGGTAAATCCAATCTTGGTAGCATGCCATGATATTTACCACTACTATCTATTACTGTACATATTGTACCAAATTCTGCCCTCTTTTAGTCATGCAGTCTCACTCTAATCAACAGAAGTGCAGAGGAATAGATGAGGATAGGATTTGGCCATTTTATATCCAGGATATAGTTATTTTTTGGTTTATGGGTAAAATTAAAATCCAATATATTCTCCCCCTCTCTCTGAATTTTTTGAATACAATATCATATAGAAATAAAACAAGGAAAGCCAAATTCAGCAAATCTGTAGCACTGCATATCTCACTCTAAAAATATACAGTAGACACATAGAAGTGCTAGTATCAGGTAATTTATAAATCATAAAATAGCATTGAAATATGCTCTCTATCTTCTTCTTGATGGCACGGTAAATTAAACCTGTTAGCCATCCACAGGCTTAGCATTAATTAAAGTTTTACCAACCAGATAGCGTATTCATATGAAGTATAAAAATAAGATAACCGCATTTTTAACTGTGTCACTTTCAGCTGCTCGACTGCAGATTGTCTCAGGTGGTATAGCCTCCCCCACCCCTTTTAGACAGAGATAGATAGGGCAATTCTTTTTTCTAAAAAATGTTTATCTAAAGTTTAGGCACCTAAAAAAAGTGCCCTTCTTTTCTAAAGTACTGAGCTTCCAGTGGGAAGGCTCTTAAATATCAGTTTAGGAGCCTAATTTCCATTACTGCAAATCTTGAGTGTGGGCTTAAACTAATCTTCAGATCTAAATCTCCTCTGAACATGCAAGGCCTGGCTCCTACCACTATAATAATCTAAACCTGTGCCTCTGTGATGGCATACTTACATATTGTGCAGATGTGGGTTGTATTAAAACATAGGTCTAAACTTCAGGAAAGTGTAATGTATAACAGGCATACAACAGAGGTGGCCTTAGGCAACTGGGGGACCTAAGCGAATTCCCATTGCAGGGCCCCCTAGAGGCCTCCTCTGTGGCCCCAGCTCCACAGCGCTGACCTCTTCCATGGCCCCAGCTCCCTGTTGTTGTCCCTTTGTCCACCTCTGGGTCCCCCATGGCTCCGGCTCCCCACCCCTGGCCCCCAGTGCTCCCTCTGTGCCCCTCCCATGGCCTCAACTCCTGCCACTGGCTCCTGGCTGCAGGACCAGCTCCTCCTCCTGCTGCCAACCAAGGCAGATGTGGCTTTTAGGATAGGCAAAGCAGGCAATGGGGCCCCTTCCTGCTTGAGGCCCTAGGCATGTTCCTGCTTTGCCAACCCCCAAAGCCACCTTTACAAAATACATTCATAGAATTGAATTCTTGTTCCTTGTTGCATCTTACAGCAAATCAATGAATCTGAATTACAAAGCCTTACCTTACTGCAATACTTAGTGAGCAAACACGGGCATACACCATTGACTTCAGTAGAATTATACCAATATATACCAGCTGAGAATCTAAACCATTTTATTACACTGCAGACATGGGATTTTTTTTTCACTTGCCAAGTACATATTGTAAATAGGACAGACAGACAGATGCTGTAGATATACTGTAAAATATTGATAGATGTGTATTACTATAGAGGAAAACATAGAGAGATATCATGCAAATCTGTCAGAGTAAAAAAATCCTTTGCCCAAGATGCATTTACTCTGATGTTATGCAGTCAGAGATTATGCAGTGAGTCAGATGGTCGGTTTATGTTGAAGGGCGGAGTAAAGCAGGGTCTCAGTATTTGCTCAAGGTTGCGCACATAGGCAGCAGACAGCAATGGAGGAGTGAAATGTTGTTTCTGGTCTGGTCATTGCTGTAGTGAAAGTAGAAGGCACTGGCCATGAACATGAAGGAAAGAGGCTCTGCTCCCATTACAAGTAGAGGAAGTGCATTTAGTGCTGCAGTGTCTGTATACAATCTGTTGGTTTACAACCAGTTACCTAGCCAGTCTGTCAGTCCATCAACTGGCCAGCCAGCTGGGTGTGTCTGAGGCCTGCTTGTTGGAGCCCTGACAGGTCTGTTGGAGAGGGAATCAATCGATTTGCAAGATCGGCTGTGCCTCAGCCTTTGCGTCACTGAGTCAAGTCAATCTGCTAGTTGATCATCCAGTGAATTGCTGTGTGTGTTGTGTGGGTCTCATCATCACTGGCCATGGACTTGGCTAAGTTCTAGCAACTGACTTTTAAATGGCTCTGACATACCTGTTGTGAAGGTGGTGACAGCAGCGTCACTCTCGTTGCTCCCTCGGACCCCAGAGATGGAGACTTCGTACTGGGAGCCAGGCTTCAGGGCCTGCATTGAGTACTGGCTCAGGGGCGGCTGCAGTCGGAACATTGTCTTCCCCCCTTCCCCATTCACCAGGCCATACTTTAGCAGGATGTAGTCTACTTTAGCTCGGGGTGGGATCCACTCCACAAAGGCCACTGTGTCTGAGACGTCTCGCACCAGGATTTGAGTTGGCCCATCAATTACTGGACATCAAAGAAGTGTGTTAGTTGAAGAATTTAAACATAGAGGGTATGTCCACATTAATGTTCCCTCTAAGCCGGTGATGCAGCTGAGCAACTTATGGATACAGCTGAGCAAGTTCCTGGGCCCGGACCGGGCCCCTGAGCCACTGCCCATCAGCTCCCCAAGTGCATCCGTAACTTGCTCAGTTGCATCACCAGCTTAGAGAGGGAACATTGTATAGATGTCTTTTTGTTCAAACTTTAGTAAATTAATAAAACCACAGTATTTTAGTTTAACATTTTTATTAAACAAATATGAAGCAATGATGCTGCCTATCAAGCCTCCTCTACACCTCAGTTTTTGACGCCTGTCTTTGTCACATTTCCAGAATGCATATACAGAATCTAGGTCAGCCTTGAATCCAGCACTTAAATATGACTTGATGCGCATTAGCATGTCTAGATGAGAAACATCCAACCTGTTATGAGGCTCTGTCTTAATATTATTCATTAGACTGAAGCCTCATTCAGCATCTGCACTAGATGCTTGAAACGTACCACATATATCAACCAACTGGGCCAGAAATGGGAACTTATATTCTGTCAGTGTATAGGTGACAAACATCTAAGAATGTGTTCAGTGTACCAGCCATTACCTTTTCCAGAACAACAAACATTTTGGTTGTCTGTAATTTCAGCTCACCTTTAGAAGATGTGAAAATATATAAAGAAAATTTGTAAGAAATTACACTGATAAGAGCTGATGATCACAGATAGCCAATACAATTCTATTATTTTTTAGAGATTCCTAATGAATGTGCCAATTCTGACTAGATCTCACTCATAGAGCTAAAAGAAGTCACCCTGATTCAGGCCTATATATTACTTGAGCTAATGTTAATTAAGGTCAATGACAGTTTTTCCACTTTACTGAAAAACTTAGATCAGGCTGCCTTCTCTCTCTGCTACAATCCCCATCTACCAGTTTTGTGTTGTTCTTGTCTGCAAGCTTTGAACTTTCGTTTACCAGCTTGCAACTGAAAACAGAGCTGTGCTAAAAATACATGGAGGGGACACCTCCTTCTAAAGCCATTGCTTACGGCACTTGGTAAAGATATCAAAATGGGAGGACACATGTAGTTTGCCTATAATGTATTGTCAGGGCCATTCACTTGAATGTGAGCACAGGTGGGGTGTGCCTCTTGGATACCACAGAGCCAAGCATGTGTGAATACCTAGTATAGTGAAAAAACAACAAGGAGTTGTGTGGCACTTTAAGACTAACAGATTTATTATTTGCATGGGCTTTCGTGGGAGAAGATCCCACTTCCTCAGATGCTTCAAAGATGGGTGAACTTACAGAAAGGAATGAAACTAAATGCAAGGGGGTGTAAAACATAGGATCAGGTCATACGCCCCCTTGCATTTAGTTTCATTCCTTTCTGTAAGTTCACCCATCTTTGAAGCATCTGAGGAAGTGGGATCTTCTCCCACGAAAGCTCATGCAAATAATAAATCTGTTAGTCTTAAAGTGCCACACAACTCCTTGTTGTTTTTTCACTGGACTAGACTAACATGGTTATCCCTTTTAAAATTGACTAGTATAGTGAGCCATTGAGAGATCCGGGGATGGAAAGTGCTGTAGAAATGCTGGGTGTTAATAAAGTAACATAAGGTTCTATACAGTTCTCTGTGTTTATTCTGCATCTTGGGTGGAATGTGTGTGTTGTGTCTACCTAGCCCAATGTTTCCCAACCACTGTGTCACAGCACACAGGTGTGTCACAAATTTTTTTGAAAAACTACTCAGCGCTCTGGATTGGCTCATTGGCTCATGAAAATATATGGCTTCATTCGGAAACTACATGGCAGTGTGCCTCAAATGAATTAAAGGTAGCAAGGAGTGTCATGGCAGAGAAAACGTTGGGGACCACTGACCTATGGGGCAGCAATGACTTGAAAGGGAAACAAGACGTTTCCTTACACATCAACCCTCCCCTCTCCGCGGCCCCCCCCCGCGGGCCATGAGCTTATCCTGGGCTTCTAATCTGCTCCCAGCTCGGGAGCCCCCAACCCAGCTCCGCTGCTTGCTTCTGTTGCCTGCCAGCCCCGACCCCCGCTGCTCCCCACTTCTTCTGCTCCTCACCAGCCCCCAACCCAGCGCCTCCGCTCCCCGCTTCTGCTCCCTGCCAGCCCCAACCTCGGCTCCTCTCTTCCCGGTTTCTGCTGCCCGCTGCTCCCCGCCAGCCCCGGCCCTGGCTCCTCTGCTCCCCGCCAGCCACGACCCCCACCGCTCCCCACTTCTGCTCCCCGCCAGCCCCGACCCCAGCTCTGCGCTGGGGTCAGTGCTTGCTGCGCCAGTGAGCGGAGGCAGCTGCGCCACTGCTCACTGGCGCAGCTTACGGGGAACATTGACACATATATCATTATTTCGGAATAAGTTATTTCGAAATGAGTTATTTCAAAATAAAGTCCTTATTTTGAAATAAGTTAATTCAAATTAAGGGAAAGCCTGCTTTCAAACAGCTGTTATTTCGAAATGGTTATTTCGAAATAAGGCCATTTGGACATGTTGTTTCGAAACAGTTGTTTTGAAACAACGGGGTTGTTTCGAAACAACATGTCCAAACGGTGTTATTTCAAAATGGTTATTTCAAAATAACAGCCATTTTGAAATGAATGGGGTTTAAGCTGTTACGAAATGACAGTTCTTATTTCGAAATGACAGAGCCTGACCTTTTGAAATAAGAAAACATTGTGTGGACATTCAGTTTTTTATTTCAAAACAACCAGAGTTGTTTCAAAATAAAAGACTTGTGTGGACATACCCAGAGAGAGAGCGAGCCTCTCAACTGCAGTGCATCCTGGGAAAGAGAGGGCTCATTCTTGCTACATCTGTTCTTTGAAGCAGCCCAGACACCATTTTCAACTTAGTAACCAGGCAATAGCAGGAGGAAAAGAACTAATGTGAAGCGTGACCCAAGATCCCGGCTCAGGATCCATGGCTTAGAGATAGGCACCCAAGCTATGCTGTGCTGGTTGGATGACTTGTTTCTGGCTGCCAGTCAGTAGGATGTTGGGGAAGAGGTATGCTGAAGAGAGGATGGTTCTGAATAGATTTTTGGGTTTGGTTCAGTTTTAGTATGCTCATAGGTGCCTTTTTCTGATATGCCAAGATTCATATGGAATGGGATTAAACCAAGAGTAAATGGCACCCCACAGATTATAAATCCAGAAGGGACCATTGTAATGATTGAGTCTGGCCTTCTCTATAGCACAGGCTAGAGAACTTCCTTAAATTAATTCTGTTTGAGCTAAAGCATATATTTTAGAAAAACATCCCATCACGATTTAAAAGTTTCCAGTGATGGAGGCTCCATCACAACCCTCAGTAAATTGTTCCAATTGTTAATTTTCTTCGCTGGTAAAAAACTGCATTTTTTTCTAGTTCGAAAGAGTCTAGCTTCAACATCTAGCTATCCTAGCTTGTCATACCTGTTTTGGCTAGGCTGAAGAGTTCCTCATGAAAGTACTTCTAGACTATGATCAAGTCACCCCTTAAACTGCTCTTAGTAAACTGAAATAGATTCTGCCCCCATGCAGTTTTTCATTATAAAGCAAGTTTTCTAACCTTTTAACTGTTTTCATGGCTCTTTGCTGAACCTTTGTCAATTTATCAACATCCTTCTTGAGTACAAGAACTAGACACAGTATTCCAGCAGTGGTCACATCAGGGCCAAAAAAAAGGGGGGGGGGGCGCAGGAGAGAGAGAAAATATCACCTTCCTACTTTACTTAATATTCCAAGGATTATGTTAGTCCTTTTGGCCACAATGTTGTATGGGAAGGACATGTTCAACTGATTAGCCACAATTCTCACCAAGTTCTTTTCAGAGTTGCTGCTTCCCAGGATGGCATCTCCCCCTCCTCTAAGTAAGGCCTGCTTTCTTTATTCCTAGACATGTGTCCTTACATGTGGTTATATTAAAATGCTTATTGTTTGAGATCCAGATGGCTCTGTAACAATAACCTCTCTTCTTCATTATTCACTGCCTTCACTATCTTTGTGTCATCTGTAACCTTTATCAGTGATGATTTTATGTTTTCTCCCCGGTCTTTGATGAAAATGTTAACTAGCCTAAGGCCAAGAACTGATCCTTGCTAGACCTCACTAGAAACACCCATTGTAATGATGATTCCCCATTTACAATTACATTTTGACATCGATCAGCCAATTTTTAATAATCTGTGGATTTCTGATGTGATGAAAATAAGAGAAGAGTTGATAAAACCACTAGCTCTGTCAAGAGATTTTTTTCAAAACTTACAATATCCCAAAGGTTCTACCCACCTTTTACAGAAGAGACAGGAGCTGTAGCCAAGCATTGCCTCTTGGGAGTTCCATAGCTCCCTGTTTTGGTATGGAAATACCACAAGGTTGTGCTGACATTTCTGCTTCTTCTCTTAGAAGAAATTCAGAATTGTGACGACCATGTGGAAATAAAATATAATCTAAAACAAAAGTTAGTGTGAAAACTTTTGTTTGAATTCTAGATTGATGCTGTTTTGATACTAACTGTGTGTCCTGCCTGTAGGTATTGTGTTGTTTATTGTTCATGTACTGTAGCAGCATTAACATTCAGAGCCTGCCTCATGGCCAGTTCTGAGACTTATTTTCTCTCTAGGGATCTGAGACCTCTTATGCAGGTTTATATTGTAGGGGGCTTTTTTGTTTGTTTGTTTGTTTGTTTGACTAGACACAGCCTAAACTGTACGTATTATGTAACTAGTATTAAATGCATTAGTCTTGTAAATAAGGGTTTACTTACTGTAAGTCAAAAACATTATTTTTTTAAAGTGCATTTTGTGTCCTAGCTTACAATGGATAATAAATACATAATGAATATATAGATATCCAAAGCAGGGTGGTGGCATTTGGGAGATCTAAGAGCTGCACTGGATAGCATTTTATTCTGCAGGTGGCCCATGTGGGAAGCAAAATCTGGTCCTAAATTTAATTTTTTTAACGTATTGCCCTGACTGTGCAAATTTGCTGCTGTCAAAGAGAGACTCCTAACATGGGGTATTTTTTTAAACTTGAATGTGTGTTTAACTAGATATGTAAATGGATGGAAATCCATTCCTAGAGAATAGTTATCCGTAGTTCACAGTCAAGTCAGAAGAGCATGTTGACTGAGGTTCCACTGGGAACAGTTCTGGGTCCAGTTCAGTTTAACATTTTCATCGGTGATTTAGATAATGGCACAGAAAGTATGTTTAGAAAGCTTGCAGATGATAGCAAATTGGAGGGGTTCAAAATGCTTCGGAAGATAGGATTAAAATTCCAAATGAACTGGACAAAGTGGGGAAATGGTTTGAAGTAAATAGGATGAAATTCAACAAGGACAAATGCAAAAGATTCCACTTAAGAAGGAACAATCATTTGCACGCATCTTTCTAACAAAATGGTTCCCTAGAAAAGAATATTTCAGAAAGAGGTTGGGGGGTTATAGTGAATCACAAGCTAAATGCTAGTAGGCAGTGTATCACAGTGTTGTAAAAAAGGCAAAAGTTCTTCTGGGATGTATTGTAAGCAAGGCACAAGAAGTAATTTTTCAGTTCTCCTCTGTGTTGATGAGTCTTCAGCTGGAGTATAGTGTCCTGTTTTGGGCACCACATTTCAGGAAAGATGTGGACAAATTGGAGGAAGTCCAGAGAAGAGCAACAAAAATTATTAAAGGTCTAGAAAACATGACCTATGAGGGAAGATTGAAAAAATTGAGTTTGTTTTGTCTGGAGAAGCGGAGACTGAAGTGGGACATATGTTTTCAAGTACATAAAAGATTTTTACAAGGACGAGGGAGAAAAATTATTCTGTTTAATCTCTGAGGACAAGAAGCAGTGGCTTCAGTTGCAGCAAGAGAGGTTTAGATTGGACGTTAAGGAAAACTTCCGAGCTGTCAGGGTAGTTAAGCACTGTAATAAGTTGCCTGGGGAGCTTGTGGAAATTCCGTAATCAGAGACTTTTAAGAACAGGTTAGACAAACATCTGTCAGGGATAGTCTAATTCTTAGTTCTGCCATGAGTGCAGGAGACTGGATGAGATTACGTTGCAAGGTCCCTTCCAATGTTTATATGATTCTCACAAGGCCCTGGGGTCTTTTGTCTTTTTCTGTAGTGTGGGGCCTGGGTCACCTGCTTGTGGATTCTCTGTACCTTGAAGACTTTAAACCATGCTTTGAGGACTTTGGTAACTCAGTTATAGGTTAGGGATCTGTTACAAGAACGGGTGGGTGAGGTTCTGTGGCCTGTGGTGTGCAGGAGCTCAGATTTCTTCTGTCCTTAAGGAGTCTGTGATTCTATGAAATTCTTTTCTGGTGGAGCCAGGTATAAATCATGGGCCATGATACACCCACCTATGAGTCCTGCATGGTTTGCTGCTCAGGGGAACAACCAGGGTGGTAACTACAGCCAGGCGAAAGGGGCAAATCCCCAGGCACCAGTTAAAGAGGGCACCATGCCAGACCCTTCCTGGTCTTGAAGAGGAACGTGCCTTAAAGCTGGGGAAGGTGCTTGCTCCTGGGCTCTAGCCACAATGAGCTGGGCAGTGGGGTTGCTTTCCCTGCTGCCTGGCTCAGTGTGGCTGGGGTGTGTGTGTGCACGCGTGCGCGCCTAACCCCACCGCTTGGCTCAGAGCGGCCAGGGCACCCCTCGCCCAGTCCAGGCTGCGTCCCCACCCAGCTCTCTGGCCCTGGCAGGGGAAGAGACCCCCAGCCTGGCTCTCTGGCCCTGGTGGGGGAAAGGGAATCCCCGGCCCAGCTGCTGGCCCTGGTGAGGGAAGGGAAACCCCTGGTCCAGCTCTCTGGCCCTGGCAGGGGAAAGGGAACCCCCCCCAGCCTGGCTCTCTGGCTGTGGCAGCAGAAGACAAACCCCCCACCTGGCCATGGCTGCAGTCAGCCAGCCAGTGGGGGGAAGGCACCTGACCTACCCAGCCAGGATACTGGGGCCTGATCTGGCTGCCCACCGCTGGGACAGATTGGGGCCCACGTGGGGGGGCGCCTTCCGGGCTGCTTGCCCTGGTCGCCAAATACTCAGGGGCCTTGGGAACAACTAATTAGTGGATAAAATATCAAGAATATTTGGCTATGGAAACTGCAGCTGTGACTGCAGAAAATACTGAACTTGCATTTTTGGCATGGATTTTCATAACTGCCTTAAGAGGGTCAGGTTACAAAACTTCAGTGAAATCCAATGGGATCTGGACACTTGACTTCCTTCCTCACCTTTGAAGTTCTCAGCCTCTGTGGGAACATTTAATGTGGGTGTGTAAATGGCAGGGGTTAAAGTATAATTTGGTGGGCCCCAGAACCCTGTGGCGTGGGTGGGCCTCCCCCACCTGTCCCCAGAACCCACCCCCTGCCTCAATACCCCCCAGAGACACACAGACACAGACACAACCAGACACACACTCACACACACACGCACAGGCACATGCACACACACACAGACACACAGAAAGAGCCATCCCCAGACTTACACACAGACATAGACACAGACACACACAAAACCCCCAGCAGCTCCCCCACCAAACCCTGACCTCAGCTGTTTGCAGGCTGGGTGACCAGCTGGAAGCTGCTTCCAGCCACAAGCTGCTCTGGCCTGCAGGGGGAAGATTCACAAACTCCCAGCGTGCCACAGCTCTCTGCTGGCAGGGTTAAGGTGGAGCCACCAGAATGCTGCATTCCAGCTGCTCGTACTATTTTTAGTGGGGCCCCGAAACGCAGTGTTCTGGTGCCTTCCTCTATTTTTAGGGGCCCCAGAATGCTGCCAGCCTAAAAATAGGGGGCCCCTGGAACTGCATTACTGTGTATTCCCCCTTACTTTAACCCCTGGTTAATGGATTATAACCTGGTCAGCTGACTGTCTAGAATCTGGTAAATTCCTTGTGACCAGAGCTGGGCAATACTTCAGTGAAGAAAGTTTTTAAACTACATTAGCAAAGGTCTCCAGGTTCCAGCCACATCAACTGGGATCTCTCCAGAGTTGGTGAGCCTGCACTGCACAATGGCTCTGGGCAGAAATCCTGTGAAATTCTCTTTCTGCTCAAAACAAGAAAAGTTCTGGCTGTTTCAAATGAGTATCCAGCTGAGACTTTGGGTTCACTGCAACTTAAAACCAAACAGATGGCATTCTGCCCTTCATGAACCAAAACAATATAGAAATGCTTGCATTAGGGATGGTCAGACCAAACATCTGAATCCAAAAATTGTCTGAGCTTTAGCTGTAGGCTTATCCAGATCCAAAAGCTGTGGATAACCCCTCTGTATAATGGGCCAAACCAAACCCCCAGATCTAAATCTCCACATGCTGGGAAAGCGGGATCCACCTGCCTGAACCTATCTCTTTGTAGTTTGAGCCTATCAAGAACCTTATGTTGTTGAGTTAAATACAGGGATTGTAGGATGAAATTCTCGGCTTGTGTTTTGCAAGAGGTCAGATTAGATGACTATGAATTAGGTTTGCATGATCCCTTATGAATTGAAACCACCAGATTTGAGGCTGTTCTACTTGAGACAGCTTCACTAGTTAGGGGAATCGGCCAGTAGGTGTCTCTGTTAAGCCACATCATTTAAGACACAAGCAAAGCAAAGCAAAACAGAGCAAAAGGAAAGAATTGGTATTTGCAGAGATCAAATTGTCTAACATCTGCAGTAGGATGATAGATTCTCTAATGATAAAAAGACCCTCCTGGGCTGACTTTAGCAACCTTTCTGCTTATAAGGTACTTTTAAAGACAAGTTTCCTAGGAGCTCATTTGTTTCCCAACTCCATCAAACCCCTAATTAGCAACCTCATTAGAAAGAACATCACCTCTTTGTAATCTTCAAAGAGCTGTTTAAATGTATGTTTCTGTTTGTGGATGCAGGGAGCTAGTGGACTGGCTCATAATGATTCAAGGTGAGGAGAGAACTTGGATATGTCCTCTGCCCAGCCTTACAAATTGGTTCTGGTGAGATCTAGGTTTTTGGCTCTGCCACTCATTTACTCACTGTGTGACCTGAATTCATCAATACAAGTTGAAGGCCTCAGCACCTCCCAGGTTCTGGACCTTAATCTATTAGCCTGCGTGGGCAGTACATCGGTACAAGCACTTTTGAGAAACTAGGAACACAACCTCCAACCTAAGAAAGGGAAGATCAGTTAGGGGGTGGGATGAGAAGGGAGTTTACTTGGACAGATAATAATTAATATGAGTCTTCACTTAGAACCCAAACTGGCCCTCGTTCAAGTTCTGTTAACCTTTTTCCAGGCTTTCTGTGCACACACATCAAATGAGTGGAAGCTGTTGTATCTAACTAGGTGTAGATAGCTACCCAGTCTGTAAGTTTGCCCCGGGGTACATCCTACAGTTTTGAATGCAAGAACTACAGTTCCCTTAGGATGCACGAGGGAGTGTGGGGGAAAGCGGAGGAGAATGTGAACTCCATGAAACAGTGAGAGGAATTAATCTTTCCTTTGCTATTTATCAAGGTTACCCGAGTTATCCTGTGGTCCTTCTGAACCCGGTGTGCAGGTCAGGTGGAATCAGAGTATAAGATAAGTCCCCAGAGTTCAGGACATTTGTTTAACCTGAATGACCATTCAGTTTAGAAGTTCATCCATTATTAGTGTGTATTTGACACTGAAATTGTCAGGTATTATCAGCATAGTTGGTCCTGTGGTGCCAAATTTGCGTTTGTGTCTGACTCTCCCCGCAGTTCAAAGTGCTGATGTTCCGGTTCAGAGCTATCTCTAAGTATTACCTTCCTGGTAGAAATGGTGTAGAGTAGACCAAATTAATTTATGGTGTAAAGCAATGGCATTACCCCATGGATGAATTTCCCTCTGAGTTTATCTAGCAGAGAGCAAATCTAGTGTTGCAAATTATCCTCCACCAAGAGGGTGTGTTTGGGTAAAATAATTAGAACCCTTACCTGAACCTTCAAGCAAACCCAAAATTGCATTTTCTCAAAGGATAAAAACATTTCAGTTTTAAGCCAGTGGAGTGATACTGACTTACCCCAGCTGAGGATTTGGCCCACAGTTTGACTGTGATGTTGGCAAAAGGTGACTAGTACAACATTGGCTGCAGAAATGTAACCTCCCCCACCCATCAGTGTGCTATTGCCATGAGCTGATGGAGCCATCTCTAACTGTGAGATGGGAACTCCATCGCCATGGTCTAGATCAGTGGTTCCCAACCTTTTCTCTGCTGTGGCACACCTTGATACCTTCAAATTTTTCGAGGCACACCACCATTAAAAAACTCATGGATATTCAAATTAACTTAAATTACTTATGAATATTCATGAACTATGACACAGTGTTTCAGAAATGCTGCTATGTGGGGCAGTAGGGGTAGCAGAGCAGGGGTGGCAAAACACAGGAGGTCAGGAGTCATCTGCAGTGGCAGGAGTGAGCGTGGGGAGCGGAGCAGGGCAGGGGTGTCAAAAGAGGACAAGGAGAACCATGTGGAGAACAGCAAAAGGGTGGCAAGAGAGGAGAAGGGAGAACAAGAGTAGCTTTTGGGGGGGTGGACGGGGGGAACCTGGGGAGTAGGAGGGTAGGGCAGGGGAGCATGGCTCCCTGCCACCCAGGACAAATCCTCACCCCACTGCTGCTCCCTCCCACCCCAGTGGGTCCCATCCTCCCATCCCCTGGCCCCC
>ML682061.1:5017098-5081341 GCA_007922195.1 Podocnemis expansa | reverse complement strand
CACAACCCCCAGCAGCCCCCCCCCCAAAGCCCTTACCTGGGCTGTTTTCAGGCTGCCTGACACAAGCTGCTCTGCCCTGGGAGTCACACACTCCTAGCCTCCCAACCCTCTCTGCTGGTTGGGTTAGGTGGAGCGGGGTTTAAGGTGGAGCCCCCAGAACACTGTGTTCGGGCTGCTCCTGGTATTTTTACGGGCACCCCTGGAATTCCGCATTCCAGTGACTTCCTCTATTTTTAGGGGGGCCAGAAGGCTGCCTGCCTAAAAATAGGGGGTCCCAGAACTGTGTTCCAGTCCCTTCCCCCTTACTTTAACCCCTCCCTTTTCTCAGCCCTGCACAGCCCACATGGCTGGGCTGAGCAGGGAGGGAACCTTAACTCTAGCTCTCGGGGATGCTTGTGGCACACTTTGGGTGTTGCCGCGGCATACCAGTGTGGCCCAGCACACTGGTTGGGAACCACTGGTCGAGATGTTCTTTGGTCCCACTGTTGAGATTGCCAGTAAGGAGACCTAAGTATATCAATTGTGATGGCATTTTCTGTGATATGGACACACATCCATTGGGATCTGTATTGAGACCAGCACCTCATTTCACGTGGCCACCAAATGATCGCTGCTGTCAGGTGATGCCAGCCATAAACCCCTGCTGAACTGGATTAGACCTGAACTGGTGATCTGCAGTTGAAAGGATCTGCTCTGCTTTGTGCCCTGTTGTTCACAACACTGGGACCCATGCCCTCCTTTGGGTGAAAATGCAAAGCATGACCGAGGGATAAAGGATGGAGTCACTCACTGGTGGAGACAGTGTTGGAGGTCGGGGGGCTCCTGGCTTGCTCCTTGAGGGCTACCACATTGACAATATATTCTTCTCCTGGCTTCAGTCCTGTCTGGTTAAAGGTGGTGACACTGCTGGGAAGTTGGGCAATGACGCCACCTTCATTGTTCTGGAGAGATTAAAAAAGAAATCAGCATCAATGGTGGGATGGGATGAGGGGAAGTCTGGAATTTTCACTGTATTGAAAGAAGGCTGTAGTTGGAGACAATGGGGTTAGAGGGGAGGCTGCCACAGGCCCAAATATAGGACATCAACAATCACTGGGGATAACTGGAGAAATACTTATGTACACCTGTATATCTGTTTCATAAATGGCCCTTATTCGCAGTGGTGAGATCTTACTTATTCAGTTATTCCCATTGTTTTCAATAAGCTTGCATGTGTGGGGAAGTTCCCAGAAATTTCTGTAAGGGCTGGATGGTCCGGTACAAAACGTATATTCCTTAGAATGGGTGGGTTCTTTTATCAGGGACCCAACGCCCCCATCACAGCCAAGCAATTCCTCATAAAGTCAGATAAATCTCATGCCAATTGTCCTTCAATTGTTGCTTCCAGATGGCTGGTGGGCAGACAGCCTTTTTTGCAATCCCTGTGTTCTAACTTGTGTGTATATGCATGCATCTGCAAGTTAATAGACTCCACATAAGAAGAGGCAATGAAAAGGTCCAAAATTCATTCCTTTCTCTTTGCTAGCACCTCTTGACTGCCAGGTGTGACTTGTGATTTATATATAGCTATGAAAGTGTGAGGCCTTTGGTTTTGGCATACAGGGCTTTCTCTATTAAGTCTTATACTTCATGTATTTCTTCTGAAAACAGCCTTTAACAATTTTAAACAACTGCAAATGTCACCTTTCCTGCCAGTGTTAGCCAAATGGATTTTTTCTTGTCATTTTCTTCACTAATAATATACACTAAGCAAATATTTTCACATAGATTTTCATTCACATTCTTCTCTCTTCTCTTTAAACTAGAAATCTTCCATTTGACCCCTTAGCTGCCATTTTACCTTTTCTAACTTCTTTTAACCTCTTTGTTGCTTTGTCATTTTCTCCAAGCTCTATAATTTCACAAAGCTGTTCCCACTCCTGCCACAAATCTCACTGTGTTTTTCCCTTTTACAAAGAGCCACTGTATATTAGCCATCCGAAATCACTTTTATTTTACATTATGGAGCAGCAGCAACAAGAAAGCATAGGATTTGTCTCCTTGCAAGAACACAGGGTGTCTATCTCTATAACAGTCTGCAGCGATTGTGAGAACAAAGGGGATGATGTCTCACATAGAGTTCTTACAAATATAAAGGTGCAGTGCAGAGAAAGCAACAGTATTCTAGGGTGTAACTACACTGAAGTTGTTGCATCTGTCTTCAGGGATTGATGCAGCGGGATCGAGTGAGCAGCCAGAGGAGACCTGCTCAATCAGTCCTGGAGGTGTTCTCTATTAGACAAAGTAACTCCACCCCCAAACCAACAACATCTTGAACAGGGTGCATTTCCTGTTGGTGCAGCTGAGTGAAATTGCCATGGCAAAAGACAGTAAGTTGACAGGAGATACGCATTTTACAGTATGTAGACTGCGCATCTCCCATCAACCCAGCACAACAGTGTAGACCAGTGGTTCCTGACCTTTTCTCTGCTGTGGAACACCTTGATACTTTTAATTATGTTGGGGCACACCACCATATAGTCTCCAAATAGACTCATGAATATTCATGAGCGAATCCAGCACTCCTAGTAGTTTTTCAAAAAATTCCGTGGCACATCTGCTCAGGCCTGATGGCACACCTGTGTGCCATGGCACAATGGTTGGGAAACACTGGTATAGACTAGGCCCTAATTTTGTAATCACATACACCAAAATTTTAATGTTGATGGGATATTAATATTATAGGGTAAATTTACTTTTCACTCGTGATATCATTTGTTTATTGTCTGCACATCTTTGAAGCTAGATGATGAAAATAGATTGGTCAGTTTCATTTTAGTTTTAGTCAGTGTCTAGTCACTTAGAAAGACAGGACTGTTCTGGGGGAATATATTGCCATTTGGAGTGTTTTAAAAACATTCTGGAAATCTTTCTATGGATCTTAGATTTTTAAGAACTTAGTTTTACAATTTAAAAGTGGGATAAATTTGACCTGAAAAGTTCACTTGAAATTTTTAGATAATGTATTCAGGCTGAGATTTTCAAAGCCCCTGGAGGAACCTGCTTGCCTTTATTGATCACGCATGGCAACACGATTTAAAAGCTGTACTTCTGTTTCTCCTATTGTGTGGTGCACCACTGTTAATAAAATTCAGGTGCCTTACAAATGTTTCCTGCTATACCAGTCTATCCTATTCTATTCCAAGGTGTTACTTAATTGCATGTATACCTATTTGGGAAAACCAGACTGTATTTTTATAATCTGGGTATGATCTAGTTGCTAGCAGGAAAATTGTGGCTATTCTTGTGTGGGCTGAAATAAAAATGTCACAAATTGCATTGCATTGTGGCATCATTACACTTGTGCCCCTATATCACGATGTCAAGTTAAGGCATGACTGCTTGTGTCATTGATCTCTGCATTGACACTCAGAGTACTAATTCCTTGGGCCATGAGACAGAGCCATGAACACTTGTTCTGTGTAGTAACTTTAGGGAAGGATGGTGATCCTCACAAATAGGGTAAGACAGGTCAGTGCACTTCTGAGACTTGTTTTCCCATCTTAAACAGATATCATAGCATCTGTATTAAATCCTTGTGTTGTAAGGACTGAGTCACTAGTGTTTTGTAAACCATTTTAAAAATGTGCTCATTTTGGCTGGTTCACTTAAGGATCTGATCGCATGACTTAGTAAGCAGTGGTCGCAAGTGGTCTTTTTTAGTGATTTATCCTGTTTTTGAATGAAAATGATCTCTGGGCTTATAAACGCAAAACATAAATCATAACTTTTATAAGGGTGTGTGTGTGTGTGAGAGAGAGAGAGAGAGATATAAAAATATCCTTCTAACTCTTTAGGAAATCAAAGCAGGGGTAGGGAGGGGGTAAATTGTTGTCAGTTTCTGTTCAGCTTGATTTTATTTTTATGTTGATTCTGACTGTATGTTCTCACAAACTTCAGGGGCCCAGCTCTGCAGATCTTCATTGTACAGAACCCTTGTTAACTTCAGTGGGAGTTTTTCCTGAGTCGAGAAGATATAACTGGGTTCTTCATCCACATTTCTTTTATTGTAAGATTTATAGGGTATACTTGTAGCGAGATGCCAAATACAATGTGAGCGATAGTTTTGCAATAACTGGGAATAAACATTAAATATAGCATCAACAAGCACTTTATTGTTGTTTTATCTTTGCAAATACAGTGTTTGAGATTTAGGGAAACAGTTTCAGTCCCCGACCTTCACTTTTGCTGGCACAGATTGTATCTGTTCTACAATTATGGTTACAGTTTCACAGCAGGAATTGTTTGTAATTGTGATTTAGGTTGTTTGGAGTCTGAGAGCTACTAAGTGCTCAGTACTTCTGAAAACCAGGCCACTTATTTTGGTGGCTAAATATGGATTTAGGTGTCGAGCTTTAGACAACCCAGTAGGTTTCTATAATGAGTTTTTAGAGATGGTGATCAAATACTTCATCTTCACACTAAGTTAGAACAGGTGACTCAGTCTCAGAATTGTTCAGAGCAGTCTAATCAGAGTCAGGGCAAGCTGGTGGGGAAGAGAGAGAAGAGGAAACCAAGGGGTGAGAGAGAGGTATAGGAAGGGAGATGATGGAAGAGAAGAAGGGAAGAGAGCAAGAGGACAAATAGAGTAAGAGAGGGAAGGGCAGCTAGAGAATCCATTTCTATGTAGAATCTTTTTGCTGGAATTTTCTCTATAGGGATGGATGTCCTGATACAGAGTATCCTGGCAATACTGTTCAATGCCGAGCTGAGATCCATTATTCCAGATTGCAGCCTGATTATTTTATGCTTTGTTTTTTGGGTGGGATAGAGTAGGGGTATTGTTCAGATGGTGTTTACCCAGTTGTGTACCATGCCTTGTTCTGTGTGAGTGACTACTCCTCTAAATGGGGACCTATTGTTCTGACTGTTCCACAGAGCTGACTATGGGTTGCTGGCAGTGGCAGGGCAAGGCAGATGCTGTGGTGGTTAATGTTGTTGTTACCTTGGGAATGAAGCTGATCTCCCAACCATCAAAAGAGAAAGAGAAGGGTTCCCACTGCACCTCCACGGTGGTTTCTGTGATGGTCTTGAACTGCAGCCCTTGGGGAGTGGAGAGATCTGGAATGCAGCAATGTGAGTGATATTAGCTACTGTGTGACTGTCCCTGCTTTAATGACACACAGCTCCCCACAACACTGGGCCCAGGACACCCTGCCTCTCTCACAGGCCAGTTCTCCTTTGCCCGTGTGCATATAGGGGGAACAGGCTGTGTAACCTGACTGGTGGCACCAATGGGTATCACAGAGTAGGTCCTGTCAGCTATAGCTGGTGGGGAACTTTCTGTTGGAATGAGTTGCCAGTGGAAAAGACTCTGGTCTTCTTTCCCTTTTTATCTCCCCCCCCCCCCCTTTTTTTTTTTCCAAAATCAAACTTTTTTGGTGGGAAAATTTCATTTTTTCTGAAAATTTTAATGTTATTGGGAAAATCTAAATGATTGGCACCCTTTCTACCTCACTGGGAGGATTTTGTCAGTGTCACTTTCTCCTGGGAGCCCCAGCCAGGCTGGTAGGGAGTTGGGAAGTCTGACATCTGGGAAGGTAGAGGTAGAGGCTTGGAGCACTCCCTCTCAGTCAGCCCCTCTGGAAGGTTCTTGTCCATTTCACATTCTCCCTGCAGGCAGAAAGTGAAATTAACATGAGCCTTCCAGGAGGGCAGATGAGAAGCTGAAAAATTCTCCTTTGATTCTGCCAGAATGGATTTTTCTGGCATTTTCTGCCTTGTGAAAAATTTTGAAGTTTCTTCTTTCCATCCTGCAGTTTTCCCCCAAAACCTTCAAAATTTTTTGTAGACTGAAATATCATGTCCAGACAGTTCTTCTGTCAGCAGCTTCCTCTTTCCTCTGTATTCATGAGGGCAGCACATGACAGTTGGTCATTAACAGTGCTAGGAACTGAAGCATCATTTCCAACATCAATTTACTAGAGATACAAATGAAGTAGGATTTTCTTAACCCTCCTGCACCAAATTGTTCCTTGTGTGAACTGGAAACTCAATGATGAGAGGAGGAAAGCACTGCTGATAATGAAAACGGGAATTTTAATACTTTTAATGAGCCACCTTCACACTTAGACACACTGCAGATATTATCAAGGCCACATGCTTAGGAAGAATGTTCTAGTAGGTAGGTGCTAGCTTCGATTCAGTTTTTTGTTCCAACACAGACTCTCTCTTTGTGACTTTGGCTAAGTCACTTAGTCCCCGTGTGCCTCAATTACCCATCTGTACAATGGGAAAATGGAGATAACAGTATGTTTCCTTCCCTAATTCACAGGGGCATTGTGAGGAGGAATGCACTGAAGATTGTGAGGTGCTCAAATATTATGGTAATAAGGGACATATAAGTACCTCAGACTGATGAAGCTGCATAAAAAAGGGAGTTACGCAGGAGGGAGCAGTGCTTCAGGGCATGAGTTTGGATAAGCTTTTGAAAATTAAGGCCATAATGGCTCTACTGGGTCAGACAAAAGTCCATTGAGCCCAGTGTCCTGTTTTCCAGAACACCAGTGGCAGATGCTTCAGAGGTGAGGAACAGAAGAGGATAATTACTGAGTAATCTGTTCGCTATCATCCAGTCCCAGTTTCTGTCAGTTGGATGTTTTAAGGGCAGCCAGAATATAGGGTTGTATCCCTGACAGTCTTGGCTAATGGTTGTTGATGCAGTGATCCTCCAGGAATTGTAGAAGTTTATTCATTGTGAACCTGTACTCCTAACATTTGAGGAGTTGCTGCTCATTATTCAGTACTAGGAATGGATTGAACCAAAATCACTTAATACTAGACACCAGGGGTTAAAGTAAGCCAGAATGGCCTGGAATGCCATTCCAGGGCCCACTACTTTTAGAGGCTCAGAGTTTTGAGCCCCCTAAAAATAGAAAATGGTGCAGGAACGCTGCATTCTGAGGCCCACCATCAAAAAATAGCAGGACCCAGAATGCAGCATTCTAATTCCATTTTCTATTTTTAGGGGCCTGAATGCTGGACCCTTAAAAACAGCAGGCCCCAAAATGGCATTTTGCCATGCACTCTGGCAGGCAGGGGAGGTGGGCGGGCTCCCGTGTGCATGTGCAAGCTGCAGAGTTTCCTGGCCCAGCGCACTGCCTGTGAGTACAGGGGCAGCCTGGCTCACAGTGGGGGGGAGCATTGTGGGGTGTCTGAGGTGGGGGGTGGGTATTCGGGGTAGAGGGTGGATTTTGGGGGTGGGTATTGGGGGCAGGGGTGGATTTTGGGGACAGGGGAATGGATATTGGGAGCAGTAGCTGGGGTGTGGGAGGGAGCCTGCTCAGTTAGGAGGTTTCTGGGGCCCACCAAATTATACTTTAACTCCTGCTAGAGACACAGACCAGCCATTGGGGATCTAGGTGTAACTTCTGATGTGCAGGTCCATATCTATTATAAAATAGATTTAAAGGAAAATAAACAAGAAAAGGCATCCAGGTATTAGTGCAGTGTTCTGCTAGGGAAAGCTTTGTACCCTATGTGTGTGAGAGGCTGAGAGGATGCATATGTCTAGGGCAATCTTACATGAGAATTTGTCACTTTTAACAGCATTATGTGGCTGAGCCAACCCCCACTGAAATCAGTAGAAAGATGCCCATTAACTTAGATGGGTTTTGGATCAGATTCCATATTAGCAAAGGCATCACTGGCATTCATTCCACAGAACCATTCTGTTGAAAACAGCCTGCTTTAATACAGGAAGAGTCATTTATGGTGTTAGCTTTATTTCAGAGATAATTTAGTACTCAGAACACATTATTTTACAAGTAATAGAGCTAGTTGGAATATGCCCCTCCTTCACTCATGGAAAACTAACTTTTCAGTAAAAACAAAACAAAACAAAAGAAAAACAAACTGAAAGCTGAAAATTTTCATCTGTAAACTTTCAGTTTAAAAATGAAACTTTGATTTGGAAATGCTGTCGTGGTGCCTCATGGGAGTTGTATTTCAGGCACTGTGTGTCCCTATTCTCCTCTGTGGACCAAGTTTCCCAGCTGGACTACATCTCATATGATGCTCCACAATCTCCAGTCTTACCGAGCCACCACCTGTGTACATCCTGGGAGTCGCTGACCCTGGAAAAACATGAGAGATGAGGGAATCCTGTCTTAAAGGGGAATAGGGTGCAGGAGGCACTCTGGCTGTATTTCCTAATGGAATTATTTTGGCTTTTTGCCAAAACCTAAAAGTTTTGGGGTTTGACAAAAAAGTTTAAATTTTCTGCAGAGAGTGGATCCTTTCTTGTGGAAGAAAAATGTTTTTTCAAAACCCCGCTTTTGTGTTGAAAAACAGCATTGATGGAGAGATTTGAACTGACCTTAACAAGTGGTTTTAAATGACTGCAACAATGTGGAGCTGTGTTAGACTGGGAAAGCTGTCTATCAAGGTCAGGATGGTATATGAGACCACTTTCTTTTCTAAGTTGGAGAGTTACCTTTGCTCAGAGAGGATAGAATTATAGGATAGAGAAGCAGTACTTACGGGTAGTCACCTTGGTACTGATGGGGATGCTGAGGATGTCACTTATGACAGCGTAGATGCTGATGTTATATGTGAGGCTTGGCTCAAGCTCCTTGATGGTGACAGCACTCCAGTCCCCAGGTACCCGTTGCTGGAGCTGAAGGCCTCCTGGCACCACTGGCTGGTACGAGATCACATATTCTGTCACTGCCATCGACCCATCCCATTCCAAGTCAATGGACCTGTCGCTGATCCCAGCCACTCGCAGATTCTCAGGTGGGGCAACTAAAGGGAGAGGTGGTACACACAGACTGTCAGAGACTGCATAGTTTATCCAACTTCCAGTTCACTCCTTCAGGCATGATGATCTTCTTAGACTAATGACTAGGATCACATTTATAATTGGTGTGATGTGATGTATGTGGCCTCTCTTGAAGCTTTGCATCTCTTCCTTGTAGGGGTCCAGTGTCAATATATACCTGGGGTGTGTACAGGATGTTAGTCTGTCTGGGTGCTTGACAGTAGGGGCTTCACTCTTGGCAAGGTCCTACAAATAATCAATAACAGTAAATGCCCCTAATGGTCTTGCACAATAGAAATCTTTGTCCATAAACAAAAGTTAGTGGGACTCTTGTGCGTTTGTGGGCAGGGTGTTAAATTGTCTTTTATCATGGGGCAAAGGTGGGAATGACTCACATTTTGAGAACAACAGTTATTCCAAGTCAGTGTTGATAGCACCAAATCGGGGGGGGGGGGGAGAGGAACAAATGCAATTTCCCATGCATTTATTGTCAAATAAACACTTTTTAATTATGACCTCACTAGGGAGTATATGCCTCGCTCAGTGCGCTGACAGCTCTGGTGCCCTGGACTGCTGCCCAGCCTCAGTCATCCACAGGTTAAATTTTCAAGCAAGCGCCTTTAGTGGTTTCTTACAGCCTGCCGCTCAGGCTTGGAAGGAGCTCCCTGCAAACATCACAAAGGTTGCTCCTCTTCCTCCAAATCTCTTCTTAAAACTCTCCTTCAACATGAGGCCTACAAAAAATCTTGACAGCTAGGTGGCTGGTGCTGAGGTCACCCTGCCAGTCATCCTGACCAATGTGGACTCAGTTTTCATTGTGCTCCTCACCTGTCCATTTCAATCTGTCATCTCTCATGCTTTGATTGGGAGGTCTTTCGGGCAGGCACTGTCATCTTGTTAAGTGCTTGTATAGCACAGAGCACAATGGGGTTCTGGTTTTGGTCTCCAGGTGTCATTGCAATATGTGGAGTCAAAATAATCAGCTGAGGCTACCTTCCTGCTTCTTCAAACTCTTAGAGCTCACCTTGGGGGGTGAGATCTGGTGTCTGAATGCCAAGTCAGGGTGGGTAACGCTAGTCATGGAAGGAATAATCAAACAGCAGTGGCCCTGGCTGTGAGATTCAGATCTGGGTGTGAGCATTCACCTAAGCAGGGGATGTCTGGAATTCAGACTTTGTTTTGCCAATTGCAGAGATGCAGCTAGCCACAGATGATCTGCAAAAATGAGTGACCTCATGGTTACTCCTGTGCAGGGATATGGTTTGCTAAGCCTCCTCACTGCAGATTAAGACAGCTAATTCTTGTCTGACCACAGTCCTACTTGTAACAGCCCTTAACATCTGAAGATTATCATCAGGTTCTTACTCAGCCTTCTTTTCTCAGAACTAAACATGTCTACTCTCTAACCTTTCCTCACAAGTCAGGTTTTCCAAACTTGTCATCATTTTTGTTGCTGTCCTCTGAACTCTCTCCAGTTTGTGCACATCCAGAACACAGAAATCTAGCTGAGGCCTCACTAGTGCTGAGTAGAGCCAGACGATTACCTCAGGTCTTGCAAACAAGCTTCCTATTAGTGATATTAGCTTTATTTTGCAATTGTGTCACATTGTTGACTCATATTCAGTTTGCGATCCACTATGACTGCCAGGTCCTTTTCAGCTGTACTCCCTATTTTGTAGTTGTGCATTCTTTGCACTCGTGTCTATTAAATGTCATCTTGTTGAATTCACACCAATTCTCCAAATCCTTCTGAGTTCTAATCTTGGCTTTCAAAGTGTTTGCAACCCCCTCCTGGCTTTGTGTCACCTGCAGATTTTTATAAGCATACTCTCCTCTCATTAACCATCCAAGTCATTAGTCACTGAATGCTATCCAACACAGGGCTGAGCCTTAGGGGACCCCATTAGGGGCACCCCACCAGTTTGATAGCTAACCATTGATAACTACTCCTTGAGTAAATCATTTGTCCACCCAATGGATAGTAATTTCATCTAGATCACATTTATCTGGTTTGCTGAAATATGTGAAGGTGAACTGTGCCAAAAGTCTGAATAAAAGCCAGATCAAACATGACTACTGCTTCCTCCCATCCTCTGTGCCAGTGACCCTGTCAAAGAAGGAAATTAGGTTGGTTTGTTATGATTTGTTCTTGCCACGTTCATGCTGACTATGGCTTGTAATCCTGCTATTCTCTAGGTGCTTACAAATTGTTCAATAATTCTTGCAGTATCTTTCCAGATATGTTTGCCCTTTTCTAGTCTTTTGGGATCTCACCTGTTCTCAAAGATAATCACTAACAATTCCGAGATTGCTTTAGCTGGTTCCTTACACACCCTAGGATGAATTTCATTAAGCTCTGCTTTCTTGAACACGTCTAACTTTACCTAAGTGTTCTTTGACTTGTTCTTTCCTATTTTGGTTTGCATTCCTTCCTCTTTGTTGTTAATATCAGTTGTGCTGGGTATCTAGCAAAATAGCCATTAAACACCTGAGCTGCTTTGATGTCATCAGTTATTAGCTTGCCTTCTCTGCTAATTATTTGTTTGTTTCTAATTGCCTTCAATGAAATAAAAATATAAAGAGGTCATATGTGACTGAGACGGAAATTTGCCTTATTTGGGACTGCATGAAGCTTATAAAAATAGTCCTAAAATTCATCAAAAAACGCTCATTAGGATTTTCACGAAAGGTTGTGGGATGTGAAGCGGTATTTCAATAAGGTTTTCTCCACCCTTCCTTCAACTCCCCCAATTCTGCCTGAACCAGTCACATTATAGTTTTTCTTGGTGATTTGAAAAGCAATGTGCAGCTACAGCAGGGGCCTAAGGCAGTGGTTCCCAACCTTTTCTCTGCTGTGGCACACCTTGAGACTATCAAATTTTTCGAGGCACACCACTATTACAAAACTCATGAATATTCAAATTAACTTAAATTACTTATGAATAGTCATGAACCATGGCACAGTGTTTTGGAAATGCTGCTATGTGGGGTAGTAGGGGTAGCAGAGCAGGGGTGGCAAAACGGGAGGTCAGGAGTCGTGTGTAGTGGCAGGAGTGAGTGTGGGGAGCAGAGCAGGGCAAGGGTGGCAAAAGAGGACAAGGGCAACCATTTGGGGAACAGCACAAGGGTGACAAGAGAGGAAGGGAGAACAAGAGTGGCTTTGTGGGGTGGCAGGTGGAAACCTGGGGATTGGGAAGGGAGGGCAGGGGAGCATGCTGCAGCACCCACTTCCCCCTTCTCCACAGTGGCTCCCTGCCACCCAGGGCAAATCCTCACTCCACTGCTGCTCCCTCCTACCCCAGTGGGTCCCATCCTCCCTTCTCCCAGACCCCTTCTGCCTGTGATGGACCCTCCAGCCCCCAGCTACACCCCCTCCACACACAGCCACCCCATACCAGAGCTACACACACCCTCAGTCAATCAGAAACCCCACAACCCCAGCCACAGACCCTCCACTACACATCCACTCCCACCCACCTCTGCTACACACACACACCTGCCCCACACAACCCCCAACAGCACCCTCCCCCAAGCCTTTATCTGCACTGTTTGCAGGCTGCTGACACAAGCTGTTCTGCCCTGCAGGGGAAGATTCACATACTCCCAGCCTCCCCCAGCTCTCTGCTGGCTGGGTTTAAGGTGGAGCCACCTGCACGGCACATTTGGGCTGCTCCTGCTATTTTCAGGGGGACTTCTGGAATTCCCCATTCTAGTACCTTCCTCTAGTTTTAGGGGGCCAGAATGCTGCCTGCCTAGAAACAGGGGGCCCTAGAACTGTGTTCCAATGCATTCCCCCTTACTTTAACCCCTGCCTTTTCCCAGCCCTGTCCAGGTGGCTGGGCTGAACATGGAGGGAACTTTAACTCCAGCTCTCGGGCATGCTCGCAGCACACTTTGGGCGTTCCCGCGGCACACCAGTGTGCCCCGGCACACTGGTTGGGAACCACTGGCCTAAGGGAAAGAGTTTTGGCAGCTGTAGGGAACACGGATCCAAGGGAGTAGCCTCTGCAAAAAGAAGAACAAAGGGAAGGGGAGTGGTGAAAAGTATAGAAGCTGGGCAGACAGCAAAACAAACAGAGAGGGTAACAGGATGGAGAAAGGGAGTCTGGAGAAGTGATTGGTTGTCTGGCCAGTACATGAATAGCAACTGCTGCAGCTGTGGTACCTATCCTAAAAGGAGCAGCTCTGTGTGTTGGCCATACACAGCTCAAATGCTGCAGTACATGCTAGGGAAGAGTGAAGTGGTTGAGTGATGAGGGAGAGGGACTGCAGAGCCAGCTGTGGCACTTGGCTCTGTAAGTGGCAAGGTTTGCCTATGGGGAAACATTGTAGCTCTTTCCTTGCTGCTCTCTGATCAACACACCTTTTATAGCTGGGATGAAAAGGTTGGGTGGCCAAAGCAGCAGGCACCATGGGCACTCACTGGGGTGAGCACGTCCTGGGTGCATCTTTGGTGCCTAAATGTATGTTTTGGGGAGATTGCTTCTGAGGTGAATACATGTGAATCTTCATGCATCATCTGTGGGAGTGCTGCCTTCTTGTAGAGAGATAGGAAATTTACTGAAGAAAGATATGGCATCTGTTAGACTGAGATGGCAACTGTTTCCCCTTCCCCCTCCTCTACTCCCAGCATACTCTCTGCAGAGCCAGGGCTGCTATCTATGCACTTGGCATGAAACACCAAACATTGTTTTCATCCTAGTTCCCAAATAGCTCTAGTTAGAAAAGATGAATGGAGAAGCACTTTAGATAATCACCTAGATGTCTCTCCACAAAAGGCCTAGGGCAGGCTGTTCGCAGACAGACAGTTATGGCTCCAAGAAAGAACAGTGCAGGCTCTGGGCCTTATTGGGTGGGTTACCATTGCCATAGCAAGCACGACTTGGTTACACAGTAATTTTTCCCTGCTATGACTCTGACTGAGGGTTCCCATCTGCAACAGCTGTCATGGCCCTTGGAGCCACTGGTCTCAGCTGGAGTCCTGGCAGGCAGGCACTGTGAATACTGTGGCCCAGATCCCCTGCACAGAGCAGATTGGGGGACCCTGCTGAGCAAAGAAACTAGGACAAGAGCATGATGGTATTTTATGTCTCTCTCTCTAAATGAATTACTCTGCGAAAGCCGTGCAGGCATGTCTGGCAGCTCTGCCTAGCACCATCCAAACACACTGGCCTCATGCCTGACCATGCGTGGCCCAGAGTCTCAGTGCCTGATTTCCTGTTGATGGAGCAAGGAGAGCTTACAGCTTTGCTCATGTGCTAGGCCTGGGCAGGGCCTTGATGGAAAAAGTCAGCACAACCTTAGGACTGCTCTGAACTGGATTTTGCAACCCATGGCTCTGTATGGGTGCCAGGGAGCAAAGAACAGTTGTAGTGTGGTGTGTTGTTGCTGAGCCAACAAATTCTGATATGCCCTTGAGCCACCCATTTCACAAGCAGGCTGGGAGCAGAGCTTCCCCTAAACTCTCCTACCTGCTGAGCAGTCCTGTCCCTTGTAACCGTCCTCACAAGTGCACACCCCCTCCTGGCAGAAGCCTCGTCCACTGCAGGCATTCAGGCACCTCAACTGCGTGCAGTCTTCCCCCACATAGCCCTCCTGACAGATGCAGGTGCCGTTGGCGCACCTCCCCTTTCCTGAGCAGTCGCTGGGGCACCTCAGCTCGCTGCAGTCTTCTCCTGCATAGCCTTCTTCGCAGACGCACTCCCCATCCACACAAAGCCCTCGGGCGCTACAGTCCGTTGGGCAGCGGAGCTCAGAGCAATCGTCTCCACTGTAGTCGTTGTCACAGATGCATTGGCCTTCTATGCAGACACCCCGGCTGGAACAGCCCATGGGGCAAAGAGGCTCGGAGCAGTTTTTTCCAGCCCAGCCTTCATTGCAGATGCAGCCGCAGGACTCCAGACTGAAGTTCCCATGCCCGCTGCAGTGAGGGATGTAATCTAGCTGCCCTGGAATGATCAAAATCAACAGGTCAGTGATCAGTATGGGCTTTGTGAGAGAGAGAGAGGAAGCTCCGCAACTGCTGCTGTCCTGTTGTAATGATGTTCTCCCAGTAGTTTTAAACGGTGCTAGTTATGGGGCTTTAATGCTTATAGCAGTAGGGGCCTGGCTGCACTGTGCACTATTGTGCATAACCATGTCAGCAGAGATGATGCTGAGATGGGGGCACATGGGGTCACTCCTCCACTCCCAAGTTTCTGCCAGGGTTTATATGCCATACACTGAACCACCACAGCCTTTAAATTGTGCCCCTCACTATCAACAGTTGTGTGTCGTGTGTGTGTGTCATGGCACTTTGGTCTCCACCTGCAATGCTTCTCTTGCCCCCAAGCTGTGTAGTGGTTTTTCTGACACAGTTGAAAGGTCTGTTTGGAGCTAGTACAAGATGCACTTAATGCAGTTTTCACTTAGGGTTATTTAGAAAACCCCAATCTCAGTCTAGGTTCACACAGAAAAGGTTTGGATTTGGCACATGCTTTGCAGGGTTGGTTGCTAGCTGTGGATGGCAGTGGGATAAAAGGCTTTAAAGCTGTGATATTATGAGGCATGGAAATGCTGTTTCTAGATGATTTTTATGGCCTCTTGGAAGCATGTATAGCATCTAGGCCTGCAGGGCTGTGAGACAGTGGACTTTAAGGCCCCAGCTCTGCGCTGGTGGATGGGTCCATCCACATTAAGCTTTGTGCAAGATCGGGGCCTGGGTTTGTGACATTTTTAGGTACAAAAATATTATGATTGGCTGAAACCATTCTGGGTCTTCGGTAGGGGCAGCTTTGGTGGATGAGGATGAAAGATATCTCTGTCAGGTTGATTAAAATAAAAGGACAATAAATGAAAACTTGTTTGAAGTTTGCTCAGGGGATGGGGAACACAAGAAGTAGCCCTCAGTAGAGATGGATTAGTGAACAGAGGGCAGGTGGGGTTATTAAAGATAAGGGATGAGTGTAGTTGTTCCATAGTTCTGCAACATGCAAATACTACATAGCTCTGTGACATATCATGTAACTAGTATGCTCTATTGTCCTTTGGAATTAGGACAAACCAAACCTAGATATGTTTTGTTGGGCTTCAAAATCCAAATCTGCGTTCAATTAGTTTGGTCTGAGCCATCCACAATATAGTGTATCTGCTTAAGCTTTCTTCTATCTTGCCCCATCCTTAAACTGTGTTTCTATTCCCTACATTCAGTGTCCTTAACCAACAAAGGAGCTGTGGGAAAAATAGCCTGTATTCATGTCATTAAAGACTGTATCATAGTGCATAGGTATGAAGGGGCTGATCTAAAATTGCACTGGCAATCTTAATTCTGGTGTTGCCTGATCATTGCATGCTTGATATTGTAGTCGTAAACACCAGTTCATGTCAGGTTTTTTAGATGTAATTTCTTAATTTTTTTCTTAAAATAACACTGAAAAAACCCTCCAGAAATTCTATATTACAGAACCAAAATCCACTTTCAGTGTAGCTCATCAACAGTGGTCAGACCTTTAAGCACACAGCACAGATCTCTGCTATTTGAACAAAGAGCAACTGATGGCAGAAGCAGATTGTTCTCTTCTCTGTGGTTCAGCCACCACCACCAGAGAAGGATAAGACATTTGGCCAGTGATTTTGGTCAGTGGACAAATAAAGACTCTGGACATCTGGGTTCAGTTCCAGATTCTAGAGGGATGAATGCCCTAAGTTACCAATCATTCTGATCCTCTGTGTCTGTCCATCCCTACTCCTCAACCCTTGGCTCCTACCCCTAACCCCTTTGTACCTATCTCCCTACCTACTGCCTAGCAAAAGGCACATCCAAGATACCAGGGCATTCCTGTTGCCTAATTTCAAGCCTTTGCTCCAAAGCATGGGGGTTCTAGAGCTCTCAGTGAGGTGGTGCAAGAATTCTTTTAACATGAGAATACAATGCATTTCCCACTAAATGCATTCTTGGAAATTATTGAACCATTTATTTGGAACTTTCACTAAATATTCAGCCTGATGCAGCAACCTGGTGGGAAAATTTCAACTCTGAATGGTTGAAGCTTGACAAAGTTATAAGTGACTGAAAGCAGGGTCTTATACTGGACATTTTTAGGCACTCTTAACTCTAGGCCATGCCATCAGCTTCTCCTATCATACATATTGCTGAACAACAAACAGAAAAGTGATTGTTTGTGAACCATGATAGGAGAACTTAGGGTGTACAGCAGTATGTATAATATGGCTGCACACATCAAGGGTCATGTCAGGGTGTTGCCTTCAGATCCCTGACTCCTGGTAGGTTATCAGGAGATAAGAGAGGATGCCTGAATGATTGCCAGAAATTTGCAGGATCCTTTGTGGAAACATCTGACATTGGAGGGGTCAGGGATGACTGATTCTGATCTCGTTTACACTGGTGTTAATTCAGAGTAACTCCAAAGAAGTTAATCAAGTTACTCCAGGTCACCCTGACATAGCTGAGATTGAACTAAAGGTTCCATAGAAGTAAATATTTAATACCCGGTAAGTTCATTTGTGTATGTTATAAGTAATCCAAATAGGCCCATCACAGTTTACGGCTAACTCCTTTTATGTTTTATCTCTTGCGTTTTATTACTTGATTTTAACAGTCATTATTCAGTACATCACTTTAATGGTGGAATAGTTTACATTTTATGTTTACTTAATGCAGTTATCAACATGTATGTGTGGAGGTAAGGCTATAAACAGGTGTTGCTTGCTTTGGACTTGTGCAGACTTCACCAGATGCTGATCTGCCCCATACACATTCCTCTGTGCGTCACTGCTCTCTCCCTGCATGAGGATGGTGTGTGCATGTCATCCCCCCACCCACATGTATGATAAGCCTGATACTCCTCCTATCCACTGATATGACTATTGACTTCAAGGGAGTCACACCTGATATACATTGCTGTGTAACTAGGAGCAGGGGTAAGGCCAGTGTAATTATATATCATACCAATTACAAAATTACAAGTTTAAACAATGGATGATATGGGGAATAAAGTTTGGTGGCTTTTTTGGTTGTAGCCCATTCCTGGCTTCCCTTATTCACCTGGGTATTAGCTTACTGCACCTGGGAATGGCCTTAAATACCTTCCATAAATTGGAATTTTCTTCCCTGGAAGAGTTCTCAGAAGCCTCTTTAGAACTTTCATTTTCTATGCATCACCATTCACAGAGCCCCAGACACATACTGTTATGGAGTCAAGCAGAAACTGCGAAAACATGCCTCTGTATGATGCTCCCTTAGGTATAAAAAATTGTCTCGCCTCTTGTTCCACACTCTGTTGAAATTCGTTGTATCAACAAACCCTTTCATAATCCACCTCATTACAGTGACACGCTATTTCCTTGGTTTTGAAGAACAGCCTTGTAGAGATGATGAACTGAACTTTGTCTTTTCAAAGAGTAACCCTAATGAAAAGTTTATAGAAAGCTTCACAAAGCTTACACATTATTATTCAGCTGGAATACTCTTGTTAGTTTTGTGCCTTCATTATAAGAGGGGTCTGTTTGTCTTTCATGGCAGCTATAGTTATCCTCTGATTTTTTTAACTGTGATTTTCATATTCACTCAGTCCCCTGGGCAGAGTATAGAGAACTCATTTGTTGCTGATTCCTGTGGTGCTCTATTGGATGAAGGGACGAAGGAAATCTGCAGATGTTGCTCTTCTGCCCATCCCATGAAAAGTTACAGAACTGCCTTAACAAATCCAGGTAGCAGGTTGGGACAATCAATAATAAATAAACCTGGAGACTGAATTGCTTTGTAGTGGGTGAAGAAACACCACCACACTCTTTTAGGAGTTTTACCAGGGAAGGGAGCCTTCAACTCCATCAATGGTTGAGGAGCCTGTTTGTGTTTCCCTGAATGAATCAGTGTGTTTCCTGAATGTCCTGGCCCTGTCTCTTCCTAGTCAATCCCACCCTCTTTCTGGGCTATGCAGGCATTGGGAATCCCAGCAGTTTGGAGGCTGGTGTTTTTTGCACCCAGTTCCTGATGGGCTTTCTACCTCTCAGAACCTAGCCGATGAACCTTGCCCTCTCTGTTTAGATTGCTGAGTAATATGGACAGTGCTGAGTATATGCACTGTTATGGCACCATTAGCAAATGCAAGATTTCCTCCATTAATCCTCTTCAGTAATGTCCCCAGTCTAAAAGATATGCCTTCCTCTCTTGAGACCTTTCTCCCCAGCAAGATCTAACAACATCAGTTACTACCTGTAGCTGCATTTTCTTGACAGCAATTGGTGTTGCATTGGTCCCGTAGCATGGACACCTCCCTCTCCAGCATCTCAATTCTGCTTTGCAGCTCCTGCATGAGTTGGGCAGAGGTGAAGCACTTGCAAGTCTGCTTTGGGAGGTTTATCCTGTGAGTGAAGGTGACCTGGCTCTCGCTGTCTGAGGTCTGCTCCGTGTATTCCGTCATCCTGTTGTCTTCTGAACTCACCTCCTGGTCAGATGACGCCTCAAGCACTGGTGAGCAGAAGGTGTCCAGGGGGACGTTAATGTTGTACACATGGTTGAAGACCATTGATTGCTCCTTCACAGGTGGGCTGTAGTTGGCAAAGTTGCCTTCCTCATCCATGGTCTGCCTCCTCATCCGCTCTGTTGTCACCTCTAACCGGCACTCAAAGGGTTTGAGGACTGATCCCAACAGGAGCAAGTTAAGACCGATAAGCATGTTCCTCAGAACTAAGTTTTCACTGTCACTCCCCATTTTCTTGAGCAGGGATAGCAACTTCCAAGCCAGCCTTGAACAACAGAACTGTATGAGAACCTGGAGACCCAGAACAAGAAGAACATGAATGTTAGCCTTTAAACAGGACAGCCACGCTCAGATCACAGGAGAAGTCTTTTGCAGTATGGCATAAGTGGCTAGGTTTTGCACAGATGTAACCTAGTGATGTTTCATTGGCTTCAGTGTGATTGCAAAGTGTGCAAATCAGCCTAGAATCTGGGCCACTGTGGGCAAGGAAATTAAGGAAAGTTAAATGTGAGTCATCAGCTGTTGAGATGGTGCAATCTGATAATAAATTATCCTTTTGTAGCTGGAAGCCTTCGGTCACAACTGAAGGACCAAATTCTGGCTGCTTGTGGTGTAAATCAGGGCAGAATTTTTCCTGTTGTGCACCTGGCCCCTCAGCCCTCACATCCATCTGTGTCCTCATTAAAGATCTGAACTAATGCCTGTTGAGGTCAATGAGACTCTTTCAGTGGGCATTCTCTGTGGCCCCAAGAGCTCAGCCCTGCAAGGTGCTTAACACTTGTAAGGTGACACTCAGGACCTCGACAGACTGGGCCAATGTCAGATGTAGTTTACCAATACTGGAAGTCTTTGCTCATGAGAGAGTCTGGAGATTGGAATAGAAGGGCTATGGTTGTTCCTGGAAGTGGTGTGCCAGGAAGCCTGAGGTAAGCAGCTTGCTCCTTGGTTTGTATTCTGTCTCCAGGCTATCACTACCTCCCTTTTGGGCACTGACTTACACTCCCAGGGTGGACTCTGTGCCCAGGGAAGTCACTGGGTGTTTTGCCATTAAGCTGGATTGGAACAGGATTTCTCTCCAAATGTATGTAGAGGGCCATGAACCTTTTGCGTCTTACTTGTCTGACTTGTCTTTTTTTGTACTGAAATGGCTGGTTTGGTAGCAGCATGTCATCTACTAGCTAATATATCTGGGGCATAAATTCCCATATGGCAGGGGTCTCAAACATGTGCCCCGGGGGCCGCATGCAGCCCCTAAAGCTATTTCCTGCAGCCCACAGTGACACGATCATTACTGATGTTTGCAATATTATTGTATGGAAAGGTTTCAGTGGTGTGGCCCTCAGGCTACTGTACTAATTTTCATGCGGCCCTCTACTAGTTCTCATGTGGCCCTCTTGGTGATTTGAGTTTGAGACCCCTGCCATATGGGGACCTGTTCTGGATGCACTAACAAATATAATAGTGGCAGGGAAAGAGGGGTTTAAAAGCATGGGTGGTGTTTACACATATTCACATCATCATTATGTATCTCAGATGGCACTTTATGCCACAGACACTGAGCACTACATTGACAGGCTTAATTCAGTGGCTGTAGTAACACCGTCAAATTAGTCTGTCCAGTTTGTTTAGGTTTATGCTGTCACCAGACAAATATTTCCTGTTGAAGTCATTTCATCCCCCACCTGTGCCCTGGATTATGGAGTAAAGTGTCTTTATTTGGAGCAAGACAAGTTTTCATTTTCTTATTGATTTACGGTCTCCAGGTGGCAATCCCAACTGCAAGGGCCACATTTATTTCTGTTATAAATTACTGCTTGAGTGCAGATGCCCAGGGATGGATTTGGCTCTAGACCCCTTGCTGGGACTATTGTATGTTGACCAACAATTAACTCCAAGTGTCCTGCTTTCAAGAACTGCAGCCTAAAATAGCAGAGAGGATGAAGCAGCAGACGGATAGGACTACGACTGTGAGCCCAAGGACTTTAATTGCACCTAGTGTAGCAGAAAGGATGATTTGATTGCACATTGATTACCAGCTGCCAATCTGTTTGCCTTGCAGTTTGTTTTTGATAGATCATTAGTTTATGGTTTATGTTGTATAGCTGGAGTGCAGTTGTTCGGTGAAAGATGGTGGGGCTGAGAGGCAGAATTGCTGCAGTTTATATGGGTTCTGTCACCATCTTGCTGTGCATGCACCTGGGGGACAATTCAATAAACCTCCTTCTGCTTTGGCTTATACACTTGTAAAAGACAGATTATGTTAAAGTCTGGCTGGAAATAGTTTATCTGATTTTTTGCCTCTTCTCCCTATTTTTAACCCCTGGGCAGCTGTAATCATAATGTTTTTCATTACAGCTTGGTGGGAAACAACCCCTCCCCCTTTCTCAAAATGGGAACAAAAGCTGAAATCTTGAACTGTTTTTACAAACCAAATTCAACAAATGTGTCAATTCACATAAATCAGAAAGTTTCATTTCAGTAATTTCTAAAGGGTTTGTTTGATTTTGACTTTATTTAATATATTTTTTTTTACTATACTTATAGTTGTTTTGAACCGGAAAACTGGAATGTTTCATTCAGAAGATGTTGCAACAAATCATTCGGACCATTTCAAAATTTGTTCCCCTCAGGAAGATTTTTGAGTTGAAAAACTCTGAAACAAATCCTGTCCCACAACAAGGTTAGCTTTCAACAGGTCAGCATTTGTGATTGAAAAAACCTTTTATTGAAAAATTCCTGACCAACTGAAGTTATTCATCTAACCTTCCAGAGGGCTAGTTAGGGGTTGAATAATCTAACTGGTAAAATCTCGTGGTTCTTTGTTAAAGAGTGCCATTGAAATGCATATTATTCTTATTTTAGCATCATCTCCTGTAGTAATTACTAAGACTATAAAGTGAGATCAGTGGAAATATGGGTAATCAACTGGAACTCAGCACTGCTCAGGATTGTGGCCTAGTAACGTTTAATATAAAATACAGCATTTTCAAATATTTCTGTGTGACCTCTATGTGTTGCTCCTATAGCTGTCAGAATTATGCTTGGCCTTCTGAAAATTTTGCCTAACTTTGCCCCAGTCTGGTCCTTTCCAGGGATTAAAGTAGGCCAGAATGCACCGGAACAGTGTTCTGGGCCCACTATTTTTAGAGGCCCAGTGGTCCGGGGCCCCTAAAAATAGAAAATGGAGCCGGAAAGCTGCATTCTGGGGCCCACCATTTAAAATAGTAGGCCTTGGAATGCCATTTTAGCATGTTCCGACAAGGCAGGGGAGAGGGAGGAGGCGTGTCAGCCGCTCTGGCTCCCCAGCACATGTGTGGGCTGTGTTAGAGGCAGAAGCCTTAAAGCGCAGCCTGCCGGGAGGGGAGTTGGGGTGATTCTTCATCGCACCAGCACAGGGCTGCCAGTGAGTGTCAGGGTGGCCTGGCTGCATTCCCCTTTGGGAGTGGAAAGCTTGTGCTTGTCAGGGGATCCCGTCCCCATCATGGGGTACCTGAGTTGGGTTTGGGTACTGGGGGCAGGGCATGGATTTTGGGGGTGAGTATTGGGGGGCTGGGAGAATATTGGGAACAGGGGAGTGGGTATTGGGGGCTGGGGCTGGGTATTGGGAGCAGGAGGTGGGTATTGGGGGCTGGGGGAATATAGGGGATGGGAGTGGATATTGGGGCAATAGCTGTAATGTGGGGCAGGCATTTGGGGAGCAGTAGCTAGGGTGGGTGAAGGGGTACCGGACCCACATGAAGAGAGGCCTGGAAATTTAGCAGGGTTCTGGGACCCCCCCAAATTATACTTTAACCCCAGGTCCTTTCTGCTTCCTCTCCACCATGAGTGAATACCAAGCACTAGGAACATAACGGAAGCACAGTAAGAAATACACTGTGAAGTACCCCTCTCCCCCAAAGTATAAAAGCAAATGACTAAAAATGTTAGTGCAACATCACAAGTGAGAAAAAAGAAGGAACCCAAAGAAGGTACATTTCATGGCATGTGGACATATGCACCCACAGGTAGGAAATGGCTCTTTGGGTTGGTAACTCTAAGCATGGATGCCATCTGACTGTCCCCTTCTTGTGCTTAACGATAAAGCTTGATCAGACTCAGTTTAGAGGCCCTGTTTCACTAGAGCACTGAACCTTAGGCCTGGTTGGGGGCGGTGCAGCAGAGAAAGACATCGGAGAGAATATTACAGGTGCAGCATCAGAGGCAGCAGTGACAGCAGTAAGCAGCGCCAGAGACCAGAACAGCAAGGATGAGCAGCAACAGCAATGGTGTTGCTCAGCCCCTGCCCTTGAGGAATGGGAGCTGGAGGCACCGCTGAATTCTGGGAGCTCATTAACTTCAGACAACCAGTGCGAGTGGAGCACAGCAGAGGGAAAGGAGAGTGGCATGTAAAACATTTTGTCCACTGGATTTTTAAACTGCAATGTGGGAAACTGAGGCAAAGGATTTCTGTCTAAGGTACAGAGAGGTGGGCATTTTCTTATTGTTCATGTGCTTTTGAGTCATTGTGCAGTGTTTTCCCAAATGGATGGTGAGTTCCCTCCCTCTTCTAACAAAATTTTTCTTTTGATATTCACAGATTAAGTGCTTGCAGGGAGAGCAGTGTTGCCTCTTAGAAGCACCCATGGGTGGTGGTTAGTTTCCCAGATTTCAGGGTGAGGGCTCAAGCTGCTTGTGTTTTGTGATGTTAAGAAGAACCCCTGGGTATTGAACCTGGCGGCACTGCTGCTAACACCACCTGGCAGAAGGGTTCCATTTCAATTCATAATAACTTTGTGCTTAATCTTTGAAGGAGGATTGGACATTTATAGAGATCACAAGAATCTCCAGAGTTCTTAGAGTTAGTGCCAACTAAAAGAGTACAGGGAAGGAGATGAAACCTCATCTTGTCAGTGTTTAAACTATTCTCTTCTAGAAATTAGGATGTGACCTTCCTGAGGGCAGATCACCCCACATCTACCTGCTGCTGAGCTTCTTGAACCTTTCACTGAAGTTTCTTATACTGACTACTTTTGGAGCCAGGAGAGGGGTGACTCCTAGGCTCTTTATGCAGCAATTTCCGTCTAGGGATCTCAAAGTGCTTTGCACACATTAACGATCCATTCCTCATAGCCTTGTTCTACCATGAAGTAGATGTCATTCCTGTATTGGATGGGGAAACAGAGGCACAGAGAAGTTAATGGCAAACATTACCAGCATGCGTGACTAAAGCTGGGCTTGTAGGCCCCTCCTCAAAGGTATTTAGGCATCTAACTCCCATAGACACCTGAATCCCTTTGTGGATCTGAGCTGTCAATCTATATTTAGGGTGTCATCTCTGGATTTAGGAGACAAACTTAAAGCATTAGGACTGAAAATGGTGGCTTCATTGAATTGCCTCAAAGCCGGACAGCAGGTGTGTGGCAGAGATGGGAATAGAGCCAGGACCCCGAACTCCTGCTGCTGCTGAATGATCCCAAGTCTGTCCTTTTTCCATTCTACGCATAATTCATATCAAGTACTTTGCTCACCGGCTCTAACTATAGATGGCCTCAAGATACCAAATGGGGATCTGGATTTCAAATATCCTGAAGTGTGGGAGTATTTTGGATGAGTTAGCCTATTCAAGATTAGGGCCAGTACCCAAATTAGAATCTGTGTCAAGGTGTTGATATCTATTATCTGCCAAAGTTCCAGGGCTGTTGGCTCTGGTGTTTTGGTTTGTGCCCATCTCTGGTGTCATCAAAATCCCTCGTAGTGCCTTGAGGACCAAGTGATGTGAACGTCCTCTGGGCTCTTTCTTATTGCTACTACCAGCAAGTGGCTGAAGTGCCTTGATTAGCTGAATGCCACATTGTGCCACCTGGCTCAAAGTTCCCAGTGAACTCAGGTAGTGCTGTGCTCCATGGCAAGGACAGATTAAGGATCTTGCTTGAGCCTAAATATAGTTTTGCACCATCTTATTCTCCCTCCTGCAGAACTCTATTTCCCCTGCATTCTTTTCCAAGCAATCTTGTGACTGCTCAGCTGCCTCCTGCTACAGTCCTCGACCCTTTGTCTGTTGGTTCTGTGAACTGTTATTGGATGGTGTTTGTAGTGTGTATAGCTTCTAGGGTTTTGTCTTCTTCCTCGTGTGTCTATTGGTTTTACAGCAGTGTAAGTACACTGGATGTGATTCATTGGGTTGGACTCATTTACATCACGGGAAACATTTTACACTTGCTTTGCACTCAGATTACACTGATGTAGGTGACTACGCAAGGTGCATGGCAGTGGGCAGTTGGGCCCATTGACTTGCATTTGTGCTATTCCTGATTTACAGAGGTGTGAGAGCAAACAGGGCTTTGTGTTTTTAGCCATCAAAATCAGTAGGGCAATGATGTGTATGCAGTGTCGTCACACCTGGAGAAAGTGAAGTCTGAGCTGCTGAGCCAGCCTTCTTGAGATAAACTAGAATTTAATAAGGAGGTGGAGTTGTCATCCAGATCCAGGTGAGACTTAATCTACAATTTGGGGTGGAGATTGAAGACTGAATCCAGATGAAGATTCAGGTCTGGTCCTGTGCTACATATTGCTCAACTCTAAATTGTGTTTTCCCCTCCTGCCTGCTGGGTCCATCCTGGCTGCTGGGCCAGAAGCCAGCAGATAGGCGGCGGCTGAGGGGCAGGCATGCGGATGGGAGGTTTTCTCTTGTGGGTGATGCTTGTCTCACTGCAAGAGGAGTGCATGTGGAGAGATGAAGGACAGAGGGTGGTGATAACTGGCTTACTGTACTCTCGGCATTGGTGACGGGGTTGGGAGCTGATGGGAACAATGGCCTTAATTTTCAGTCTAATTTCCCTGTCTTCCCTATTTTAGCCCTTGAAATGCTGAGGAACTGAAAATGAGCAGCCATTGATTCAGTGCTCTCTTTGCTCTACCTAGCTCGTTGATCAGAGGTGCCATGGCATGCCAGCAAGAGATGGAGACCGGAGTAGCCTTGTGTCTCCATTGGGAGTTCACTGTTCTAGGGATCATATCTGAGTGTTGTACGCATGGAAATATGGAAGGGGGTGGGGAGGGCAGAGGAAACAAGTAGCTTAGAGGTTCATTTGCTGATCCAGACCATGGACTGCTATCAAAGCTGGAGCCCTATCAGTAACCACCGGTTCTGTAATCATGTGAAATTGCCTTACATTATTTATAATTATTTTTGTGCCTTGCACCTTCTCTTTGTTTCCCATGGGAATGACAGCACATATTCTCCCCCACTTCTCCAACAAATACCTGTTTACTGCTTCTCTCTCTTACATTACCGTGACACACATGGAAACATAACTGCTCAGCCGCCTCTTCAGCATTTATGGTATTATTATCTTGTATTATCTAAATATTTCTGGTGTGCTTTTCCTTCCTGTGCTTGGGGCATGCTGCCTATTTCTAGTGAGCATGCACATGGGAACACCTTGGTATATTTGCTCTCTTTCCTTATGGTTGCTGGAAAAGCAAGAAAAATATATTTAACTCAGAGCTGATATCCAGCCCCCATTGATGGCTCTGGCCAGATTCCCTAGTGCAAGTCACATCAGATGTGTGTTGGCCAGAAATTGGGAGTAAGTGGTATAAATGGCAAAGAGGCAGTGTGAACTAGCGGGTTGCACTGGTCTGGGTGACAGAGGGCCTATTTTCCCACTTCCCAGTGCTGTCAGTCACTGGCAATGCAACCTTTGGCAAGTCACTTCTCTTTTTGACCCTATTTCCTTCCTATCCATTGTCTATTTAGACTGAAAGCTCCTCAGGTGTTTGTTAGATCATAAATCCTCACTCCATTTGTTCATTCATTGCCTAGCAGAATGGGGCCTTGGCTGCAGATTTCTAGATACTACTGTAATACAAGTAATAAGATCAAAGTGTATCTGGCACCAATTTAGCATTCAATAGGTGTGGAAAATGAACACAACATGCACAACAGTGGCTGTAGATATCCTTACTTACACTAATATGACCTTGTTGAAATCCACAGGGGGAGGAAATGAAAGTAAAATTTTACTACAAGGAGATAGATGGGGGAATGTAGCAGTTATAACTTGGCACAGCTCTCATTGGCTTACTATAGTGCCTGTTAATATCTGGTTGAATTTGGCTCCCTCTGGATCTGAACTTCACTGCTGGACATGGCTCTGTTGCATTGTTCCCAAGTGGAAGTCCTTATCTTAACATCTTTGAACTTCACAGAAGTTTGGATCTGGGTCCAAACTTCCTGGCTTAGTCTCATATCTAGTGATTAGCAGTTTGCATTTCCATGGCTGTTCATGTAGAACTGGGATAGCTCAGCATTCAGTAGCACTGTCTTTCCTTGCACCGTGCAGTGCCTTCTCCTAACTGGGGGCATTGGCTAGGACATTGATCCATAGCTGATCCCAGCCTACCTGTTGTGGTGCCCTGTCTTTGTCACAATGAGCTCAGGTGCTGCTGGGCCTGAAGCTTTCTCCTACTAAAGTGGTGACTGAGCGGACTCCACATTGATCTGACCCTGGGAAGTACCCATAGCAGTGGATTGCAGTTTCCCTCCCTCTGGCCTCATTTGATCTCTGACCTACTTTCCCGGAGTTCTTGGAGGCACCTCAAAAGAAAATCAGCACTCTTGCTCTCAGCCTCACCATGAGGGAAACTCTCTGGCTTTCCTCTTTTGCTTGATCTCCAATTCTGTAGTCAGCACGGGAGGGTGCTTTTCTCAATCAGTGTGTTCTCTTTGGGGTGGCTGGTGACTCCACCATGCTTCATTGACCCTGGGAGAGAACCTTCTCCTCAAGCAATAGTTGGAGGAACCTGGCTGGCGACTAATTAGTACTTGTTGCCTTTGATGGACTTGTGCTCATTAGAAGCTAAGTACCTGCTCTTTTGCCCTTTCTGCCTTTTGTACAGGAATGGAAGATGCAGGGTGGTAATTGTGGCTCTGAGCCAGTTTCACAAAGTCAGATTGAAATGTCCAATAAAACCTCATAGCAGGATTATAGATATGGCTTAGATGTATGAATATAACATTCTCCTTCCTCTTCTCTCCAGAGCAGAATTCAATCTGGTTCAATAGGAACACAAGAGTTGACTTAGAAGAGCAAACAGAAATCCACCCGCTGAGGAAATGAGAGGGAGAGAAGACAGGCAGATGAAAGGCTGTGATATGAAAGAGCAAGGCTTACAGTGCAAGGATACAGTGGGTGCAGAGAGAACTGATTCAGGACAGAGATTACTAATGAATGACCATAAGCAGGTCAGATAGTTAATGCCCATATAAGCTAGAGAAGGTGATAAGAGTAATTTGACGACTGATACAGTAGAAATCTCTCCAGCCTCATTGATCCAGTCCTCCTTATCAATATAATCATCACAGCAGACGTCAGCAGGCCTGGGAGGATGTCCTGTGGTAATTTATAAGCAGCAGATAATAGGCTCTCCCATAATTCCAATTTAATACAGTGTTAATGAGGCAGATTGGGGGCACAGCAGAGTCAGCAGAATTGCCAGAGCCAGCATTGTTCAGATTACTCCAGCTGAATCCTTGCTGCCTAATGAGATGTGCTTGGCACTGTGCTGTTATCTTTGCCCTTCCCCTCTTGCTTCCTGAAAGCAGCAGTGTGTTCCTTCTTTTCCTCCCACACCGGTTATTTCACAGGGGAGCAGATAGGCACTTCTCTCTCACCAACTTAATTATGCCAGCAGGCAGATGAGCAATCAAGAACTTTCTTATACACTAGACCAATGTTCCCTCTAATTACTCGTAAACTATGTGTGCGCAAACAATTTCTTTGTGTGCGCAAGAACATTTCTTTGCAAGCACAAATATTAGCACTATTGAATTTTTTTGTGCACACTTTATTTTGTTGTGTGCGCAAGTTTCATGACCTGTGTGCGCGTGCACACGCGCACAGCTTAGAAGGAACAGTGCACTAGACCCTAGCGATAAGCCATGTTTCTAGTGTCACCTGCCTTTACCATTTGCTGTTCTAGATACTTGGGACCAGATCCTCGGGTGCAGTGTATCTGCTTTGCAGCATATCGCTGGCAGAGTTTGGCCTTAGCATGTAACCAACTGTGGGAGGATCACCCAGGATAACAGCTGTCCTCCATACTGCTATCAGCCACTGGCATGTAGGATGCGAGCAAAGCTAAGGTGGGAATGTCCCTGAATAGTGCTGATTCCTGACTGCCACCTTGGCCATTGGTTAGACACTGATTTAAGTTGTAGCAACTATTAGACCACTCTAATGTCTGGGGAGCATATGACTGGCCCTGAGATCAGTGATTGCACCTCTCTGTGCCCTGGGATCTGTGACAGTAGCTGAGCAAAAGTTTTCTAGGTTTTTGAGTAAAAATGCGGAAGGAAATATCATCTGCTATTTATTTATTTATTTTTGTAAATGGGATCATTTTAAAAACGGTTTTCTCCATTTGCTCAACTGTCCTGTCAGGCTGAGCAGACGGATAATTGCAGAGGCTGGGGGTGTAATGCGTTTGCGTTGGCCCCATTGTGTCAGCAGAGAGATTTCCATAAGAATCTAGGTCTCTTCTCTCCTCCCTCAACAATGAATGGCCTTCACAGTGCCTGTCATATTTCAGAAAAAGCCCAGAGGGCAGGAAATTGCCTTCAGGGAAAGCATCAGCAGTTGAGTCTAAACTGGCTGGAAAAGTTAGGTAGGGGAAGGTACTAAGTGGTTCTAGGATGCACCCCCCCCCCAGCGCTTCCTGATCTAGATCCCCACTCCTGGAAGCATATTGCCAGGCTTGTCAGCAGTTCTCTTGACTTCAGTGCAGTTGGTGTGTTTGAAGCACTAATGTGTGAAAAGTCAGAAATGTAGCAGCTGAGTTGTGGAGAATCAATCAGCCTTGGTCTATAATACCAGCTTACCTCAGTATAACTACGTCATTAAGGGCATATCAACCTATCTCCCAGTGTGGAGAGAGCTATGTCAATGGGCAAGCTTCTCCTGTCAACATAGCTACTGCCTCTCAGGGAGGTGGGACATCTGTGCCATTGGGTAAAGCTTTCCTGTTGTCATAGGTAGCATCTTCATTAAGCACTACAGCTGCAGTAGTGTAGCCCTGGAAGCACAGACAGGTCCTGAGTGATAGGATCTTGGGTGTATGACTCATTTTCCATTACACAAGCCTTAGTGTTGGATTGCATGCGCTGCTTTGCTAAAACTGGGGTCCAAAGCTCTTACCTTAGCGTCTTGGCTCCTAAGTGTCTCAAACACAGAATTTGGATCTGCCTTTAGATCCCAATCCACAGCTTTTTCACATGGGCCTTCTCTGCTGAGATGCCAAATTTGGCAGCTACAATATGTTGACTTTGAGAGTTTGGTCACAAAACTCTGAGACCTCCCATTTAAAAAAAATCAACTAAAAATTTTCATTTTCAAAAAAAAATGAGCCGAGAATGTAAAACATGAAAATCAGGTTGCTGGGGAGTACAACAATACAGAAAATGCTTTGGGATTCACCAAAATCCCCATTTCCCTTTGCCTTATTTTCCCTTTAGCTCTGGTAGGGTCTCTTTCTATCGAGACTATCTCCAGTTTAAGATAGTGATGCAGCAGCTCTAATGTAGCCCTCAGTGCAGACGAGAAAGTCTCTGTCGGTAGGTCTACATTGCATTTTATAAACCCACAGCTGTCCTGAGTCCAAATCTCTTTGGGTGCGGTTAAACAGTCCTGTAGCCCAAGCCCCAAGAGCCTGAGTCAACAGGCATGGGACAGCCATGGTTTTTAAATGCAGCATAGACATACCCTGTAAGCCAAATTTGTACCAGAGTAGTTTACCTTGGCTTCAAATAGTATGTAGTGACTTTGTGCATGTGTGGAGATTTGTACAGGAGCAGCTATACTGATGGCTGGCAGCTGATGGCTGTACTTGGAGCAAATTGCCATTAGAGACCAGGCCTAGTTAACTGTTGTGAGTAGAGCTGGGGAGGAGTAACTGGTTTTGTTTGGGTACTGGCAATTCCAAAAAAATCAAAGAAAAAATTGGTTTCCAGTTGATCTGAAAATGAGATTATTTTTGCGAAATACTGGAAGTCAAAAAGTTGAAAAAACATTAAACTCAGGGCTGAACAAAAATGTTTTAGTTTCGATTTTAGAGCATTTTTAAATGTTTGTTCATTTTAAAAATAGAGCCTAAGGAAACTTCAAAACAAAAGGGTGGTGTGAATGGAAATCCTGAAACCTTTAAACTTTCAACAAAAGGTTGGAAACTGACCTGAACTCATGAAACCCTCGCGGGGGGTGGGGTGGGGGGTGGTGGAAAATTTCTTCACAGCCCGAGTTGTGAGCTCAGTGTAGCCTTCCCAGGTGTACCAAGGAGGAAGCAGCACACTGATGTGCTCATGCTCGAGATGGAAAGCCTCTGTGCCTCATCTATATCTGGTGCAGCATACCACTGCAAAGCTAGGCTAGCTGGTATATTTTGGGAAGGGGGTTGGGAGAGAAAGCTCTGTTCAGTTTCTGCTCCATCATGCTCATTCCTTCCCACTTGTTTGGGGCTAGCAGGCAGCCCTCTTGCAGAGTCTGCCGTGTCTTGTTACCCTTAAGCTGTAGAGCTAGCAGAAGAGTATATCTTACATCGCTTTAATTGCCTCATGCTGCTGCACACACTGGTCCACAATCTAGCACTATCTTTGGGCTCCTCCTTCCAGAAGAGCAGTTTTCTGGCTGCCTGCTTTAACAACTGTCATGTTGACTTTGAAGAAGTTAAGTGGCTGCAAGATAAGGTTTGGCGGTAGCACACTTGCACACATGCACTCAAAGGACCAGGAACCAGTTCTCAGAAGTGACTCTTCTCCCTTAAAGCTGGCTAGATCGGACAATCCAGCTTTGGACTTAATAGCTACATTCATGATTCATCTTTCTTCTGACTCTGCCCCTGTCTCAATTCCCCAGTCCTTTGGAGGAGGAAAAACAATATTTAGCTACAAATCTCTGAACCAAAGCAAATCAAAGGAGAAAGGATCAAAGGTAGAAGAAGAAAGAGTAAATCATTTTACAACATCCATCTGGGGAGGAGGGAAAAGAAAAATGCTTTTAAATAAAAAGAGCTAGCTCAAGGATTTCCACCCTAGGACAGTCGCTGAGAGGAGAAACAGCAACAAGTCAGCCTGACTATGAAGGTGCTACCTGCACCGTGGCAGTAAAAGTTAAAGTTCACATTCAAAGAGATGAGAATAAGCACTACAAGGCAGCTGAGATTATATCTTTTATTGGACCCACTTCTCTTGATGTGAGGTACAAGCTTTTGAGCTTGCACAGAAATCTTCAGGCGTGGGAAAGGTATGCAGAGCATGACAGAGAATCAGCTTGGAAGTCCAGCCTCTTAGTGTGGAGATGGAGTAAAACTCATGGCTGGCCTTGGCAATGCTGGCTAACAGGACCTCGCTAATATCTGGCAAGTTGAACGTGTCCAGGATTCATTATGATTCCAGCAAGCAGTTTGGCTATTGCCCAGCACACTCATTCTCTAGAAATTGGCAGAGCATTGGTGCTGGCTTGCATACAACTGCCATGGACTGGGCAGAATTTGAACCACCCAGCTTTGTAGATTTTAAGGCCAAAACAGACCATTAGGAACATTGAGTCTGATTTCCTGCATAACACAAGCCAGAGGCCCTCACCCTATAAATTCTGCACCAAGCCCATAACTTTTGATCATGCCATGGTAAAAGAGATCCAGTCCTGAATCAGACTTGAAGCACTGGGGAGTCCCCCAACATCCCTCCAATGTTAATCTGTTCCTGAGTTCTAGTCCAAGTTTTTTTTTTTTTAGCTTCCAGGCATTGGATCAGCTGTGTCCTCAGTTAAGTCTCCTTTATTTGGTAAGGGTCTCTGTGTTCTGACCCTGCGGTCACTGTGAAGCACTTAGATCCATTTTGTGAAGCTTAGTAAATTCCAAGCTGACTAAAAAAAGTGAGGAGTCTTGAGGCAATTAAAGACTAACAGATTTATTTATCTCATGAGCTTTCATGGGAGAAAATCCCACTTCATCAGATGCTTTGAAGAGGGGAAAAGTTCCCCCTCTTCAAAACTTCTAACAAAGTGGGATTTTCTCCCACAAAAGCTCATGTGATAAATAAATCTGTTAGTCTTTAAGTTTCACAAGACTCCTTGCCTTTTTTGCTTTACTAGACTAACACGGCTGCCCCTTTGGAACTTTCCAAGCTGACTAGTAGATCTGACATATTCAGTAGAGCTCAAATGAGCCCATAGACTTCTGAAAATTGTCCATATTTCTGTGGCTTTGACTTTCAATTTTATAATAGCAATTGAGGATTCACAGATTTTTAGTCTAGAAGGTTAAGGTTAAGGCTGTCACACATCAGATTCTTCCCACCGATTCCTGCTTCAAGCTGACTAATTTGAAGAGGAACTAGGATCTAAATTGGCTGTTGCCACTCAAGAAAGAGATCTTGGAGTTACTGTGGATAGTTCTCTGAAAACATTTACTCACTGTGCAGCAGCAGTGAAAAAACAGACTGTTAGGAATCATTAGGAAAGTGGTAGATAATAAAACAGAAAATATCATATTGCTTTTTCCAAGGTACGCCCACACCTTGAATATTGTATACAGATCTGGTTGCCCCATCTGAAAAAACACATGTAGAAATTGGAAAAGGTACAGAAAGAGGCAACTAACATGATTAGAGGTATGGAGCAGCTTTCATATGAGGAGAGATCAATAAGATGGAGACTTTTCAGCTTGGAAAAGAGATTACAGGGTGTGGGGGTTACATGATCAAGGTCTATAAAATCCTAAGTGGTGTGAAGCAAATAGATAATGAAATATTATTTACCCCTTCTAATCACAAAAAGAAGGAGTCACCAAACAAAAATAATAGGTACCAGGTTTAAAACTAACAGAAGGAAGTATTTCTTCAAACAATGCATGGTTAACCTGTGGATGTCTTTGTCAGAGGATGTTGTGAAGACCAAGAATGTAACAAGGTTCAAAAAAGAACTAGATAAGTCCTTGAAGGATAGAGCCACCAATGGCCATTAGACAGGCTGGGCAGGGTTGCAGAATCATGCTCTGATGTGTCCCTAGCTTCTGTTTGTCAGAAACAGAGAAGGGACAGCAGAGGGTGAATCACTTGATGATTACCTTCTTCTCATTCCCATTGAAGCACCTGGCATTGTCCATTGTTGGAAGACAGGATATTGGGCTAGATGGATCATTGGTCTGTCCCAACATAGCTATTTTTATGTTCATCTCCTCTAGAAACGCACCCGGTGATGAATGAAGGACTAAACACTGCTGTGGATTAGTGAGCATCTAGGGCTATGGCTACACCTAAAATCATAGTTCTAAGTTAGTTCGAACTAAGCATGTTTTTTTTAGTTCTAACTAAAAAAGCGTGGCTAGTTCAAACTAAAAGTTAGTTTGAACTAAAAAAACCGTGATTAGTTCAAACTAATTGCTAGTTCGAACTTATTTATTTTGAACTAGCATGACTACATTATGCTAGTTCAAACTAGACAAAGTGGCAAGTTCGAATTAACTAGTTTGTGCTACGCTTTGACTAGTTCGAACTAAAAATTTTTTCTTAGTTTGAACTAGCCAAAGGCTAGTGTAAACGTGGTTCAAATTAGTCTGGACTAAGCTTGCTTAGCCTGAACGAATTTGCTAGTGTAGATGTAGCCTAGGAGTCGTCTACATTGTGACCATAACTATGCCCACCAGCTCCTCCCAGCTGGTCATTAAAGGATATCTATGTTATCTTTCTATTAACTTTTGGATCCGGCTCTTAGCTGCAGCTGGAACTCAGTAACAAGTTTGTTAGGGTAGGAAAACTGAAGACACGTTACACCTTAGTGTCATTGTAACTTCTTTGACCAGGTGCATCCAGTGTCTGGCCACTACATGATAGACAAGAATGATTTGAGCACCAAGAATAGGAATGGCCATTGCATATCTCTCAGCAACAGCAGAAGGAAAGCAATTGGATGCTGCTGAATTTGTTGTAACTGGCATTTGCTGTTTTAGGTAATTGATGGGTTGGTTACTTACCAGTAACCATTCTTCTTCGAAATGGGCTGCTCACATACATTCAGTTATAGGTGTCTACATGCCGCAGTGCACGGTAGCTCGGAAAGTCTTTAGCGTTAGCCTGTCAGGTCAGGGCACACGGCCAATGCCCCCTCCACACCATGACTGCGGCTGTATAGGTGACCATGACCGTGACCCTGACCCTCCCAGTCCCATATACCTTTGCCAACTCTGTAGCGGGGATGGTGGGAGAGGCCTGAATGTATGTGAGCAGCCCATCTCGAAGGAGGACAGTTACTGGTAAGTAACCAACTTTTCTCCTTTGAGCACTGCTCACATCATTCAGTTACAGGTGACTGCTAGCCATACCCAAGGATGGTGGGAGGAGTTACAGTCTACCCAGACTGACTACAGCTCTGCCCAAAGCAGCATCGTCTCTAGCCTGTTGGGCAATGGCATAGTGCGTCGTGAAGGTGTGTATCGATGACCACATAGTGGCCCTGCAGATCTCTTGGATCGGGACCTTGGCAAGGAAGGCCATAGAAGACACCTGAAGACGTAGAAGACGCCTCTCACAGTTTCTGGAAGAGGCGTGTTTGACCTTCTGTAGCAGTCTTTGATGCAGTTTACAATCCATTTGGAGATGCACTGAGAGGACACTGGAGAACCTCTCATGCATTCGGCAACCGCCACGAACAGCTGGAAGGTCTTATGGAAGAGTCGAATACGCTCGATATAAGTTAAGAGCGCTCTCCTCACATCTAATGTGTGCCACTGCCTCTGGTTTTCTGTGACTTGGGGGTCTGGATAGAACACTGGCAGGCAAATTTCTTGGTTCATGTGGAAGGGGGTGGCCAGCTTGGGTAGAAAGGAAGGGTGGTGACGGAGGTCCACCTTGTCTGGGAAGAACGTCGTATATGGGGGTTCAGAGGAAAGAGCTTGCAACTCTGAAACCCTTCTGGCTGAGGTGATTGCTACTAAGAAAGCCACCTTCCATGACAAAACTAGCAGGGTGGCTGAATCCAAGGGTTCATACAGTGGCTCTGTTAATGCCTGGAGTACAACATTTAGATCCCACTGAGGGGTGGGTTTATGAGGGTGGGGAAGAAACTTTTCCACCCCTTTCAGGAACCTGTGAGATATGGGGTGTGAAAAAACCGGGGGCCCATCTACCCTTTGATGAAGGGCCGAAATTGCCACTAAGCGGACTCTCAGTGAGGCACAGGGACAGGCCTTTTTCTCTAAGGTCGAGAAGATAGTCCAGAATTGTATGGATTGGTGCTGCGATGGGATCTCTGCCTTTCTCATGGGACCAAGCGGAGAAGTGTTTCCATTTGGCCGTGTATGTGGACCTAGTGGAGGGTTTTCTGCTACCAACTAGGACCTTCTTAACCCTGTCCGAGCAGCACCTCTCTTGCTCGCTGAGCCAGAGAGCATCCAGGCTGTCAGGTGCAGGAGGCCTGGGTTCGGGTGCCAAAGGTGCCCCGAGTTCTGTGGTAGGAGATCTGCCTACTGAGGAAAGAGGAGCGACGTCTTTGTTGACAAGTCCTGCAGGAGCGGGAACCAGTGTTGTCTGGGCCAGTCTGGAGCTATCAGGATGATGTGTGCTCCGTCCACATGGACCTTCAGTAGCACTCTGTGGATGAGGGGAATTGGTGGGAAGGCATATGTCAGGACCCCCAACCAACTGAGGAGGAAGGCGTTGCTGAGAGCCCTTCTCCCAACCCTGGAGGGAACAGAATTGGAGGCATTTGCAGTTCTGTTTTGTGGCAAACAGGTCGACCAGGAGAGGTCCCCATCTGTCTGTCAACAGGGAAAATACCTTGTTGTGAAGGGACCACTCATGATTCGCTAGGGTTTTCCTGCTGAGTGAGTCTGCTAAGCCATTGTCCACCCCCGGTAGGTGGGAGACAACCGGCGTAAAGTGGTGATCTATCGTCAGCTGCCACAGTTTGCATGCCTCCTCACACAGGGCCAAGGAGTGTACCCCACCCCTTGCCAGTTGGTATGGAACACGGCCGTTGTATTGACCGTGAGGATCTGGACTGTTCTGCCACAAATTTTGTCAAGGAAGGTCATGCAGGCCAGTCGGATGGCCCATAGTTCCTTCACATTTATGTGGAGGAGTTTGTCCTTGGGGGTCCAGAGACCCTGCATGGAGAGGCCCCCGGACAGATGGGCTCCCCAACCTGAGTCCAAAGTGTCTGTTATCAGGGTCACCGAGGGTTTGGGCTCCCTGTACAGAATACCCCCCATTGTGAAGCGGGGGTCTCTCCAGATTTGGAGGGACTCCAGGGCATGCTGGGGAACCAAAAGTACCTTGTCTAGGTGGTCTCTCCATGGCTGGAGCATCATGGAGAACCGGAGCTGGAAGGGTCTCATCCTCAAGTGTGTTGTCCGGACTACTGAGGTGGCAGCCTCCACGTGGCCCAGAAGCTGCATGCACCGGCGAGCTGTGGTTAGTCTCAGTGCTTGTAGTTCTGTAATGATGGTGCAGATGGACCGAAATCTTGACTGGGGCAAGGATGCCATGCCTCAGTGGGCGTTTGGTCATGCTCCTATGAATTCTATGTACTGAGTGGGCCGGAGTTTTGACTTCTCTGTGTTTATGCAGAGACGGACGAGTCTGCAGATCTTTACTACCAGTTTGACATGATGTTGTACCTGGCCACTTGATTTCCCTACTACGAACCAATCATGTAGGTAGGGGTAGATTTTGATGCCCCTTCTCCGTAGGAATGCTGCGACCAGTGCCACATATTTTGTAAACACCCTGGTAGCCAGCAATAGCCCGAAAGGAAGAGCGGTGAACTGGTAATGGCTCTGTGCCACCACAAATCTAAGGAAGCTTCTGTGGTGGGGTTGAATAGCTATATGAAAGTAAGCGTCCTTTAGATCGAGGGCTGCGAACCAATCTCCTGGGGACAGGGAGGGCACAGTCTCAGGCAGGGAAACCATGCGGAACTTTATTCTCCTTATGTACTTGTTTAGCGCTGTGAGGTCTAGAATAGGCTGTAGATCCCCATTGGGTTTGGGGACCAGGAAATATCGGGTGTAAAACCCCTTACCCCTCTCCCACTTGGGGACCTTTTCTATGGCCCCAAGGGAGAGGAGTTTTTGGCATTTGGCTTCAAGCTGGCGTAACTGTTCTTGGTTTCCCAGTGCTGCACGATGGGGCGGTTTTCTGTCCTGAGGGGTTGAACGGAACTGGATGCAGTATCCTTGTGCCACCGTGTCAAGGACCCACTGGTCTGATGTAATGTGGGCCCACCGGCGGGCAAAGTGGTACAGGCAGTGGGGGAAGAATAGGGTCCTTGGCTCACTTCCCTCTCAGGGACCATCAAAAATGTTGTTTACGGCCTGAGGAGTGGTCGGACCCCTGTCCAAGCCTTCTGGACTGTGAGGCATTGAGCTTTCCCCCCTTGCCTGCACAATTCTTGTCCTTGTCCAGATCCCCAAGGTGGCACTGGGGAAACTGGAGAGATCTTGGGAACTGACTCCACAGCTGAATCTGTTGCTTTATTTGTTGTAACTGCTGTTGAAGCTGTTGATGTGGTCTTGTCGAGCACCTGCTGGATTGCAGGGTGTATATCCCCAGGGAATGAAGCGTGGCCCTAGAGTCCTTCATACCATGGAGCTTTGTATCCGTGGATGAGGCAAAAGGGTCAGGGCCTTCAAAGGGGAGGTCTTGGATAATTTGCTGCATCTGTGTGGATAGGCCTGATCCTTGGAGTCAGGCAGACCGATGCATGACGACGGTGGAGGCCATAGTGCGGGCTGCTGTATCCTCTGCATCCCAGGTTGCCACTAGAGCGTCCCTGGATGTCCTCTCCCCATCCTATAGCATTGCTTTGAAGTCTCTCAGGCGCTCCTCAGAGATGGCCGTGCGGAAGTTTCGCATGGCCTCCCACAGGTTAAAGATGTAACGCGTCATTAAGGCTGAATGATTGGAGATACGCAGCTGGAGGGCTGCGGAGGAGTATACCTTCCTCCCCAGGAGATCGAACTTCTTCGCCTCTTTGTTTTTGGGTGTGGAGCTTGGCTGGCCCTGTCTCTCCCTTTGGTTTACGGCATCAACCACTAAAGACCCTGGGGTGTGGTGATGAAATAGGAAAGAGAACCCGTCAGGGGAGACATAGTATTTCTTATCTGTGACTTTGGACACTGGCGGTATCGAGGATGGCATTTGCCAGCATTCTTGAATGATGCGATATACTCCTGAGTTCAACGGGATTGCCACCCTTGCTGGAGGGGTTCTATGGCAAGCATCGAAGAGGGAGTCACCCTCCTCTTGGATTACTCACAGTTTTAATTTAAGGTTTGCCACTATATGGCGGAGAAGGTCTTGCTCAATGCAGGGATCCCCCTTGCGGTCAGTGGACGTGTCAATTAGATGCTCATCTGGTGATGAGGAGGATTGGGCCTGGGATCTACTGCATTGCATAGAATCCCGGTCTGGTTTGCCGTCAGAGAGGTTCGAGGATTCTGGTTGAGGTGATTGGGCGTAGCGGGATGAGGCGTCATCAGTTGTTATGCTCAGCCAATCGAGGGTCCACTCGTAATGGGATGAGCTCACTAGAGGCGCAGGCACAGTGGGAAGCACGGACACGTCCGCATGAACCCAGGGTCTTGTTGACCTCACTGAGCTCGGGGATGGGGAGCTCTTGTGCAGTCTCTTTCTCAGATGCTCTTCCTGAGAAGGGGAGGGGCGATCCTCAGAGGACGATCTGGAAGACACTCCACCTGGTGTCCGTGAGGCCGGTACTGAGGGCTCTTCACAGGAGCAATGGAGTGAGGATCCCTGTCCCTCTGTACCCGATTGTGGTACCAGTGGAGGGCTAGGCGGTGGGTACTGGAGTTGGGCTGGCTGTGAGCACCCAGTCATAGATCGGTGGCGGATCAGAGGTTAGAATGGAGCTGGATGCTGGTACCGATATCGGTGCTGGGTCTGGCAGTACCAGGCTTGTCGGTACCGGGTCTGACGGTAATGGATCTGTCAGTACCGGGCTTGACGTCGGCACCATGAGGGGCAGTACCATGTCCCGCGGTACCAGTGGAGATGGTGCCACCATGGTCTTCTTCCTCTTCTTCTGCACCAGAGCTGGGTTACGGTGCCCTTGTTGGGCCATCAGGGGTGCCTGTGCTGGTACCTGTCTCGGTGCAGCTGGGGGGCTACCTGGTGACCAACGAGCTTGGTGCTGGAGCGGTACTGTAGTGGGTTGAGGTTTTGAGCCCAGTACCGATGATCAGTGGCAGGGATCTTGAGCCTGAGATGACCGTGGATCCGGCAGAGCACTCATGGCCCGGCTGGTTTCGGGGGGTGGTTGCTCCACTCCCCGAGATCAAGAGGAGGCGGCGCTCCCTTTCTAAGCGGGTCCTCTGCTTGAAGGACCGGCAAATGGAGCATTCTGCCGTGAGGTGGGACTCACCCAAACAAGAGAGGCATTTCTCATGCAGGTCATCCATCGGAAAAGCCTTGCAGCATTCCAAGCATGGTTTGAAACCAGGCATCTTGAAATTCACACAAAAGACAGGCACTTGTGTTTTGCAAGTTATTCTGATCCAAACTGATGCTGATGGCAGAAAAAGGAACTGGGAGGGTCAGGGTCATGGTCACCTATATAGCTGCAGTCGTGGCGTGGAGGGAGCGTTGGCAGTGTGCCCTGACCAGACAGGCTATTGCTAAAGACTTTCCGAGCTACCGTGTGCTGCAGCATGTAGACACCTGTATCTGAATGATGTGAGCAGTGCTCGAAGGAGAACCCTAGTTTCTTTACAGAAAATGTCTCAGTGCTGTGACTGAGATTTGGCTGATGACTTTCAAACTCAGACTGCGATAAAGTATCTACACATTTGTCAATCAAACTGTTCCTTCTTTTTTGTTCCCTATCTGACTCTGGTCTTGGTTTGGGTTTAATTTCTTTTTCTAGTGGTTAAGCAGCTTCATGCCTGTTCCATCTGGGTCTCAGCAATTTGCTTTTTCCCTAGGGGCTTTCCTTACCATGGCAAGTTTAGGGCTGCATTGGCCAATGCAGATGAATTCATAGGCTGGCTTTAAGACCCTGCACCCTTCGGATCAAATTGGATGCAAGATCTGAAAGCCAGGACAAAGAGCTTGTCTAAAGGAAGTTAAACCAAATTGACTGAGGGTGAGAGGTGAAAGCACACTGGTTAAAGGGCATTAAATTCATTCAGAAGTAGAGTGGCTTCTGGTTGTTTTACTGAATTAAGTTAAAGTGAACTAAATTAATGCAGATTTATGTAGGGTATAAATTTAAAGCTGTATTGAAGATGATCTTCCAGAATAAGAGTGTTAATTGAGAATAAGATGCTTGATCTGGAGTAAGAGCTTCCATACATGAAATTAATCAAGAATACTTAGGCAGGAAGAGCAATTCTGGAATAAAACAAACACTGAGTTCTGTGGCACTTAAAGACACAAATTTATTTATTGCATGAGCTTTTGTGGGAGAAAATCCCACTTTGTCAGATGCTTTGACAATAAGGGAAATTAGAGAAGGGGGGGGAAATAAATGGAGGGGACTATAAGTCATGTGAACGAGTCACACTGTACCAGCAAAGCAAAATAGTTGTTAAGATTCAAGCCCTGGGAAACAGCGTACAGAGGAAGATGAGGTCAAATCACCTGTTATAATGCAAGAAAAATCTAATGTCCTGATTAAAGTCCTGAAGCAATGCAACCAAATTTGCAAATGAATTCAAGTTCCCTAGCTTCTCTTTGAAGCCTTGATTTAGTATTGATTTGTGTGAGCATAACAATTAACAAATCGTTAATGGAATGATCACAAAGATTGAAATGCTGACCCATTGGTTTTAGTTTGTTGTGGTTTCTGATGTCAGTTTTGTACCCATTAATTCTTTTGTGCAGAGACTGTCCTGTTTGTCCAGTATATAAGGCAGAGGGGCATTTCTTGCACATGATGGCATAAATCACATTGATGGATGAGCAGGTGAATGAGCCTGTGATGAAGAAGCTGGTTTTATTAGGTCCTGTAATAGTGTCTTTTGTGCAGATATGCGGGCAAAGTTGGCAGTCTGGTTTGTTTCAGGGATATATGCCTGCTTTAATAGTTCTGTTAGGTCTGTAGCTGCTGGTATTTGTTTAAGGTTAGGGGGCTGTCTGTAAGTGAGGAGAGGTCTGTCTCCCAAGGCTTAGGAGAGTGAGGGATCATCTTGCAGAACAGGCTGTAGATCAGAGATCTCAAACTTGCGGCCCATGGGCTGCATGCGGCCCCTAAAGCTATTTCCTACAGCCCTCAGTGACACTATTGTTAGTGATATTTGCAGTATTGTTGTATGAAAGGTTTCAGCGGTGCGGGCCTCAGGCTAACATACTACTTCTCGTGCAGCTCTCCTGGTGATTTGAGTTTTGAGACCCCTGCTGTTGATCCCTGATGATATGCTGTAGAGGTCTGACTTGGGGGTTGTAGGTGATGACTATTCACATTCTGTTGTTTTCTTTCTTAGGCTCCTCCTATAGTAGTTGATTTCGGGGTACCCACCTGGCTCTGTCAATCTGTTTCTTCACTTCTGCAGGTGGGTACTCTAGCTTTAAGAATGCTTGATAGAGATCCTGAAGGTGTCTGTCTCTATCTGAGGGATCAGAGGAAATGTGGTTATATCTTATGGCTTGGCTATAGACAACAGATTGTGTGGTATGTTTAGGATGAAAGCTTGAGGGATGCAGGGTAGTATCCTGATCAGTAGGTAGTGTAGACAAGTTGTAAATCCACTTTAATTCTGAGTGAGAGTGTCCACACAGGGGTTTAATGCACTTCAACTAATGAACTTCAAATTCACGCTTTTGATTAATTTGATTTAACTTCCTGTGCAGATGCTGAAGTTTCTAATTCGGTGTAAAATCAGCTTTTACCTAGTATGCTTTGGGAGTTCCCCTCTCTAAAATTTGCACATGAATTTCATGGTGCATTTCTCCTGTTCGCCGTGGAAGACACACTTTTGATTGAGTGCTGCAGGCTTCACTGACAGGTCATTAGATAGTTTAAGACTGAATGTATAATTCATACAGAAATCCAAAGCTTCCAGAATGACATCATGCAGTTCACCTTGTGACAAACTCCTAGGCACATTCTGGGTGGTTTTTGTCAAAAATTTTTGGCCAGACTTCACAACTGAACTTCTCTGCCCCTCCTCCCCAGTCTTAATATGCCCGTCTGACCTCCAGTCGGATGTGAGACTCTGAATTGTCTCTTCCTGGTTTAGACAAAATTCTTGTAGCCACTTAGGGAGATGCTTATGGTGGGCTCCTCTGCCAGATTCTTTGTATCTGGCCCACCCGCATTCTCTAAGCAGCCATGAAGTAGTGGGGATAACTGGTGTGACTCAGAAGGACACTCATGTCCCAGGTGGCCTGATTTTTGGCCTTTACTTTTCTTTCTCTTTGTAAACATGCAGGAGGACATGTGGAAAAAGACACGCTGCCAAGATCAGTTTTTTTGGATTCAGCTCACTGTACTCTACACTCCCCCCCACCCCCGTCAAAATAACAAGAAGAGTTTTTATACCTGCTGACCAGTGACTCATGGACAGCCCATGTCATATCCTTCTCACAGCAGCCAGCTGCTGGAGGGAACCTCATCGTCTTCTCCTTCAAAGGGTGACATAGCTGCAGTTCTGCAAGTAGTTGGGGGATTCTGGCTAAGTCAGATGGATTTCTTTTGGGGTCACTGCCGTGCTGCCTCCTCTTCACCTCCCAGTGCCAGCTGTGGTTTAAAGTCATATCATGGGTTGTACTGTACAGTCCCTTCTGTTACATCTTTCTGATTGCTGTTAGACTGTGACCTCATTTTTCTCCTCGGCTCTGTCTACACTTGTGAGCGAACATCTGATGTGGCACGTGTAGGTCACATGCGTACCAGTGCTAGCTTTAATTTAGCCAGCACAGATAACAGCACTCCTGTAGGGGTAGTCAATGTTCCCTCTAAGCTGATGATGCAGCTGAGCAAGTTCTCTCCCAGATTCCCTGACCCGGGGCTGGACCCCTGCCCATTGGCTCTCCAAATTCATTCACAGAGCTGTAACTACAGTGGTGCCAACGGGGCTTTGCCCTGGGCACTGCAGAGTGGCTCAACAGAGCCGCACTATTAAAGGGCAGCTTTTGCTGCACCGGCTCCAAGCGCTGCTAAAGGGAAGGGGCACGTTCCAATCGGAATGTGCCCTGGGCAGCAAAATGCTGCGTTACGGCTCTGTTCATTCATAACTTGCTCAGCGGCATTATCAGCTTAGAGGGATCACTGATTGTGGGCTGCACAGCAGCGTGTGGGCGCAGCCCCTGGCAGTCCACTGCACAGGGAACTGCTACTGGCTGCGCACAGCCTGCAGCTACGGCTGGAAGAGACTCCTCCAGCAGATAGGATACTGCCCCAGGCATAGTGTTACCAGGTACCAAAGCATGGGAGGAGGACACAGAAGTATGAGAAGAAGGACATTGGAGGACACATAAATGTCCAGGCCCCCTTCACCATGTTCGGGCCCCCTTCACCCACCCCAGCTACTGCTCCCCTAAACACCTGCCCCCCGTCACAACTACCACCACCAAATGCCTCACCCACCCCCACCAAAGCTACAGCCCCCCAAACCCTGACTCCACCATCACTACAGCTGCTGCCCCCGCAAAGCCTGACCCCCACACCACCACAGCTACTACTCTCCCAAATGCTTGTCCCCAAGGCCCAAACCCTTCCCAGCACAGACCTCCTTACTGGTGGGCAGCGTTAGGAAGGCAGAGCAGGAACAGCAGCCAGTAGCATGGTTGCTCCAGACGCCAGGTAAGGGAACCTTGCGTGGGAGGAGGTGGGAGTGGACAGGCAGCCAGAGGTGGCCTTTGGCAATTGGGGGCCCTAAGTGGGGGCCCTTTATGGTGCCCCCTATAGGCCCCCATTGCCACCCTCACTGGGCCCCAGTCCCCCTACTGGCCCCGCTTCCAACTCCCACAGGGGGTGGGCGGGCCATGAACCATGGGCCGGAGGCTGCTCCCCCTGCAGCGGCCACTTGGAAGATTTTGGGCTGCTTCGTCCTAGGCTCCCCCTCCCCCTCCCGGGCCCTGGATTGGGCCCATTCAGGCCTAGGAGGGGCCAGGGACAAAGTTCCCTGAACTCTTCCAAGCTGGCCCCTCCAGGGCCCTGCACGCACGCCGCAGCTCAGCGCTGGCCTTCTCTGCCCCCTGGGGAGGCACGACCGGGGGTAGGCTGAGCCGGCTGCTCCGCACTCACTGCTGGGGGAGCAGCTTCCGGCCTAGTGGTCCATGGCCCCTCCACTCCCCCCCGTGGTGGTTGGCTGTCTCTGGCTGCCTGTCCCTTCCCCCTCTCCTCCCACTCAGGGTTCCCTTACCTGGCCAGTGGAGCAGCCATGCTGCTGGCTGCGGTTCCTGCTCTGCCTCGGCCAGTTCCCTATCGGCTGGAAGTTTCTCTTCCAGCCACCGCTGCAGGCTGTGGGCAGCTGGTAGCAGTTGCCTGCGTGGGGGAGAGCCAAGGGCTGTGCGCCCACACTGTCACGCAGCCTACAGGGAACATTGTCAGGCTCCCTGTTGGGCCTGTGCTTATACTTGTAACTATACTTCATCCAGATGGGCCCCTTCGGAGATACCTACATCTCTTTTCCTACCCTGTCATCTTTTCTCTGCTCTCAGGCATTTCCTCAGCTCCTGCTTCAGTCTTTCCTCTGTTAGGACTAAGAATGGGTCTTCTCCTGTGCTTGGGGTGTGGCAGTCTGTGATTTTGGTTTGGGCCCACTGCCCTGATGAGCCATTACAGAGGCTTCCTTGTCCCTAATAAAACTAGCAGGGGCTTACAAAGTGCAGCCACTGCCCATGCCTCGTTTTGTCCTTCCATGGGCAAAATCCCTGGAACCACGAATTCCTAACCGGGGCCAGAATGGAGTGTTTCCCTGTCACTAGTTACAGACACTCTACAGGAATGAGCAGTATGGATAAACTTAGCAACATAAGGCCAAATTTCTCCTCCTGAGGTACAGAGCTGCCCAAGAATGCTTTTTTATTTTGCATTATTGCTAAGATTGCCAATATTGCATTTAAAAAATAAGGGACTATTTTCTTACCACCTGTCAAGGCTTTTTCCCCACTCTGGCACTCTGAGTGCAGAAGGTAGGGGCCTGCAACAGGCCGTAAAAGCCACTGGCCTTAAAGCCTGCTCTTAGAAGTCTCCAAGGCCTCCAATTCCTGGCCTTGGAGTGGTATTGCTGCCACCACTCAAATGTAAAAAACCTCTTGAGACCCAGGAAGGCGCACCTGGGAATTCCTCCCTGTGAGGTACTTGCAGTCCTGTTTATTCCTCTCTCAGGAAAGTGACTGGACCCCAGCTGCAATATGAGCTGGAACTGGAACAGGGTTCCCTCTAGTAGCTGCCTGTGCAGTCTAAGGCACGTGCACACAAACCTCTTGTCTTTGCAGGAACAGAACCAGAACTTACTTAAAAGGTAAAATCTTTAATGAAAAAGAACAGATAATGAACACAGAGAGTTGCTTCTCTGGGAATTAACTTAGGTAGTTACAGGGTAGTGTGTGTGGGGTGGGGGTTACATGTGCTCAGCACAGAGAAACCCAAAAAAACAAGCCAAAAACAAAGAAAATACCCTGACCGCATCTAAGTAAACATTCCCTGTTCTATCCATGCGTGGTCAATAACAAATTTAACTTATCTTTGGTAAAGGTGCTGCTGGATTCTTCCTCAGGCCCCTCTGGCCTCCTCCTGATCCTTCCAGGAGCTCTGCTGCATCCAAAGCAGGCCCAGGCCAGGCTGCTGTTCCCATTCAAAAACCTGTGCTTCGTTCCTATTGGCTGTCCTGGGACTCACTGACCAGAGTGTTAATCCCTTCCTCCCCAAGGGTTACTACACCACCCACCTCACTCTTTCTCCTGATATTATACTATTATCACTGGCCATGTCTACGCTTAGAAGGTTAGTTTGAATTAACTTAATTTGAACTAATTAATTTGAATTAATAATGATCAGCTTGAATTAATTAATTCTAACTAACATGGCTGCACTAGGAAAACCAATGCGAACTAGCATGCCGATGGACAGGACTTGCTAGTTCGAATTAGGAGAGGGGCATCATGGGAGGTGTGGCAAGATGGCCCCCAAGAAGGGCCATGCCTCCACCCAACATATAGAAAGAGGAAGCCACCCTGGGAGCAAGAAGGTAAAAAAGTGTTAATTCGAACTAATGGTTAGTTCCAATTAACACAGCTACATTGGGTTAATGCAAACTAATAGGTTTGAATTAACCATTACTTCAAAGTTAAGTGAGGTTTTATAACTTTGAAGTAAGCTTTCATTAATTTGATCTAAAGAATTCCTTAGTTCGAATTAATGAAAGCTAGTGTAGCCATGCATCAATTTAATTCAAATTAATCCTCATTAATTCAAATTAAATTGTAAGTGTAGACATACCCATTATTATTAAGAATAAAAAGTGGTATTCACCTCCTTGCCCAGGATATTTCTTACTCCTTTTTGCAGCACTCAGCAACTTCTAATTTTGTACAAGATGAAAATATAAGGGATGTAATAGGAGACTGTTGAGAACCTGAATTATTGCCTTCAACAGCTGGGTGCTTTATGAATGATTGAGGAGGTCAAGTTGAGGGAGATCAGCTTGTGTGGTGCTATTGTGGTGCTCAGCTTCACTGATCTTTGCCCCATGTGGCTATATTAACAGGCTGTGCTGGTATCAGGGATTCCTCACTTGAGTAGGCAAAGGTCAACTGAAGGTTTGAAATGAACATGGAAGCAAACTTCAAAGGTCAGATTTGTACTGAACTCTCCCAAAACCATACAGAGATGTTTTCAGAACTTAGATTTGGCTTGTTAAATAGAGGAGGGCCAGCCACAAATGTTGGGTCCAACTCCAGACTTCTCAACAGTTCAGGGACTTGGTTTTGGTTCATTTCACAGAATCAGAGGGTACTGTTCTGAACTGTCCCAACCTTTTGTATATGTGAAACTGGGCTGAAAATGTTACTGATGAAGCAGCAAAGTCAAAGTTGTGCTGATTTCTAAACCTATTTCCAGGAGACTCACTATAGACATTGTAATTCTTTGTCTTGCTGATTTTGCCTCTGATTTACTCCCTTCAAGAGCAAAGAAGCTAAATCTCCCATGGTTATTTATGTTTAGTGTTCAGGCCAACTGGAGAGACCCTGCACCTCTGTGTTTGTGGAAATAAAATAAAGTGGATTTCTCCACACACTTCCATACTGTACTGCCAGTACTTCAGGTCTTGTGGCGCCAGAAGTAGAACAGAATAGACCTTGACTGTTTAAAGGGGGACAGGTGTACACAGCTATTTTTCGTGGAACACTTAAGGTTGGTGTCAGGATATTGGTGAATCCATTCTTAAGGTCAAGTCACTCCTTTGAGTTGTTTGTTTTTTATGTGTGCTGAGAGTGGTGGTTGAAGAGTGGTATATAGAGTGGGTGGCAGATGAAAGGATGGGGTGATGCAAAAGTGAGGAATAAATGTGTTTTATTTACTGCATTGATTCGGCACTGGGTGACACTGCAAGTTAGATCTGTCTGCTATTTTGCTGCATCTTCTTATGAGTTTTAAACCTGTCTAAAAGAAATCTGTTTGGTTTCAAATCATGCAATGAACTCATTCCACTCTCCTATCCATCTAAAGTTCAGCTTGCAAACTTCACTTGGGTTTAATCTCGGACACTAAACCAATGGGTTATTCTGAAGAAGATGTGCACAAGGCTTTGGACAACCTGATTCAGCTCCGTTCAAGCTTCTCAGCTAGAGATGGGAAAATTTGCTCAGTCATATGTAGAACCTACTTGAAAATCATGGCTTCTGGAGTTAGACCAGTATGGGAAACATTTGAGGTTCAATTTCCAAGTGCCCCTGGCAAAACGCTAGCTGCATGGATTTATAATTTTATTCCCCAGATGCCTTAGAAGCTAGGCAAAAATTACTCTCAGCAAGCGTCTGTATTCCTTGCAAAGCACAAGCTTTCTTCTGCTTGAAAAACATAGCTGATTATTACATTTCCCTAGAAAAATTGTTTAAATGAAAAATGGGCACAAACCATACTCTCCAGTCTTAACAAAACATGGATCTGGATCTCAGCTAGTTGCACAAAGCTCAGTAAAAAGGCTCATAATATGCAACTTCAAAACAATATTCAAGAGCTTTTGCAAATGTAGTAATAAAACTGGGCTTACCCACTCTGTTCTTAATGGCTGCTTTCTGTCCAAGGTTGTGTCTTATGGACCATTGAGGTTAGAGATAGGAAAGACTTAATAAATCACATGGTGCACACAGCTTAATTATTTTTGCCTATGGGACGCATCTTTAATGTTGTGAGGGCATAGGTAGGCTATGTTAAGATACAGAGAAGTGCACAGATGAAGCCAGTTGCTTTGCATGTTGTGTTTTATTGGCCCTGCAAAATCCAGGAATTATGCTCCAAGTTCTTGAGCACCATCAACTGGCACTTTGGCTGCTAGCTGTGTACGTATATAGACCACTCCCATTACAGTGATACAAGATAAAGACTTGAGATGGCAATCAAGAAATGGGTGCTGTTGCTCCCTGTTAGAGAGCTGCTAAGTGAGCCTGGGAAAATCACTTCAATGTTCTGTGGCTCAGTGTGTAAAATGAGAGCAATGATAAGTACTGTACTTTGCAAAGCATTTTGAGCTCTACAGCTGTAGAGAGCTAAGAGTTGTTAGAGTGTCATGTCATTGGATGAGACTTTGCTAGCCACTTCAGCTCTTATAGGGCATGTCCCCTAGCTGAAGCAGCCTCCCTCCTTCCAAGTCAGGCTGGTAAAAGATGGAAAGTGGCCTGAAAAGTGTGGAGACGACAGCATCCACCAGTATCTGCGTGACTAAGCAATGGCATTTCAGGAGGTGATCGCTCAATGTGAGACACATGCCCAACTACATGTCCTGAACACTGGCTGTGGTGGCTGCGTTTATAGAGTGGCTGTCTGTGCCCTTCAGAAGGGGGCACTTTATCAACATTAGCTTTACAAACAAGGGGTCTTGTGGTACCTTAAAGACTAACAGATTTATGTGGGCATAAACTTTCGTGGGTCACAACCCACATCCTCAGATGCATGAAGTAGCAACAGCACTGTGCTAGGCATATATACACATGCAAAGAAGGGTGAGTCACGTTAGTATGTGGAGGATCAGTGTAAATAAGGTCAGTTCAGACAGTCAGATATGGCCCATTCACAACAGTTGATGAGAAGGTGAGAGTGTTTAAAGAGGGAAAATTACTTTTATAGTGAGCTAGACACTCCCAGTCCCTATTCAGACCCAGTCAGATAAAGTCAAGTTTGCATATGAGTTCCAGTGCTTCAGTTTCATGCTGAAGTCTGTTTTTCAAGGGTTGTTGTTTTTTTTATTTTCTGAAGTATGGGTACCTTTTTAGTCTGTTACTGAGGGTGCAGGGAGATTGAAGTGCTTTCTTACTGATTTTTGAATGTTGCCGTTCTTGATGCCTGATTTCTGTCCATTTATTCTTTTGCACAGAGAGAGTCCAATTTGGCCAGTGTATAATGCAGAGGGGCATTGTTGGCACATAATGGCATATATCCCATTGGTAAGCAAGTGAATGAGCCCCTGGTGGAGTGGCTGGTTTGGTTATGTCCTATGATGGTGTCACTTGAGTAGATATGCAGGCAGAACTAGAATCAGGGTTTATTGCAGAGATAGGTTCCTGGATTAGTGCTTCTACTGTATGATGTATAGCTGCTGGTGAGTATTTGCTTTGGGTTGGGGGGCTGTCTGTAAGTGATTTAGATCTTAATCACCAAAATTTTTTACCTTATTTTGCAACTCCTTTGTTGTGATTTTTTAAAAAAGTCCTGGTGTTTGGAAGTAGGTACAAGGGGTACCTTTATAATTCACTGCATTAGTCCACGTTGAGGCGTGTCCACTGTTGGTGTTATGTGGGCATTACTTGCAGTGGTCGTATGCATCAAATGCTGTTAAAGCCAGGTAGCAAAACATGCATATGTCCTAGCATGGTTCTGCAGAGTATAGCACAGGCACTATTATTTAAGTTCCAGTAGCACCTGGAGGTCCCGGCTGACATCACAACCCCTTCATGGTGAACTCTGTAGACAGCGATATTGGAAGATAGCCTCATGCTACAGGGTTTGTGGGCTCTTCTAGTGTCAGGTAGGAAAGCTGTAACAGGCTTAGCACTTGAGGACTCTTGAGTCCTAGGCCAGCAGTTTAAGCACAAGAAAGACTATGTTTCCATGCTAGGTTTCTGTGAGAGAATTGTTATATGTTGGGAAATAAGCAAGCAGCATTTGCAGAAATTGTGCTGCTTTCAGTTAGGTGCATGAATAGCTGGAGGGGTGAAGAATATAATGTTTTTTAGCTAGGGGCTGTTGTGGTATCTCTTAGTTTATTGTGCAATATGTTGCAAACATAGCATTAGTTAATGCCCAGGGGTCTCTGAATTGATCTTGGGGGTGTCTAATTTGAGCTATGATTTGTTCCACATCTTCTTTTTGTATATTCTTTAGCCATGTGTCAACTTTACACTTTTCGTTTGGCAGCCATAGCTTGTTGATGGCTTTCCTTTTAGCTCCTGCTAATGTTGCGAATAAGGATTACGTTTTGTTGTTTGGAAGCTTTTTGGGAACCCAGAAGACATATTAGGCTAGAGTTTAGATCAGGGGTGTAAAACATGTGGCCCATGGGCCGCATGCAGCCCCTAAAGCTCTTTCCTGTGGGCCACAATGACATGATAATTACTGATATTTGCAATGTCATTGTATGGAAAGATTTCAGTGGTGCAGCCCTCCGGCTGCTGTACTAATCTTCATGCGGCCCTCTACTACTCCTCATGCGGCCCTCATGGTGATCTGAGTTTGAGACCCCTGGTTTAGATCCAAATGTGAGCCAGAAATTTTCTGTAAGCCGTCACGAAAATGAACACAAACTGGAGAACCTTTTGGAAGCTGTTCATCAGCCCATGCATCTTTTCAGATTGCTTACCCCTACATTTATTTATTTACATTTATTTACTTAGATGTGGAGTAATAGCCCTGCAAATAGTGTAGTGGCTAGCAAATATACTTACTAGGCAGAAGGTCCTGGGTTCAAGCCCCAGGTGGTTAGACTCAATGATCTTGTGAGGTCCCTTCCAAGTGTATGATTCAGTAACTATGCAAATGATACTATAACTTACATATAGTCTTTTGCATATGCTGCTCAACATAGATCACCTAAAGTCTACAGGGAAAAGATGCAAAAAACCTGAAAGCAAGAGCTTCCCCCACCCATTGGACTTGCTTACCACTCCATAGGAAAAATGCATCTGTCCATAATCTCCCCTGGTAGCCTGTCAGTGTAGCTCAAGTGAAGTCAATTCAGAGGTGAATAAAATATGAATCAGTATAATACTTAGGTCTTCGCAGCTGTAGATCTCAAAGTACAGAAGTTATAATTACCCCCATTTTACAGATAAAGAAACTGAGGCATGCAGATGAGATGATTTGACACAGTCACTCAGCATATCCTTTGTCTCCTGACTACTGGTCTGACACCACCACCAGAGAGGAGGGTGGAGGGTGGGTATACAGGTACTGAAAATCCTTGGCGGGAAGAGAACAGCCGCTTACCCCCAGAATGGGAGCGGGCTTTCTCCTGGAAAGATGGAGAAGGAGAAGGCAGATCCAGCAAGGCTTTTGCTGCCATGTAAGCCTCCGGTGTCGACATTAGAGGCAACAAGCCCGCTGGGACACTTCTCGAGCCCACAGGGGTCCATTCGCGGGAATTTGCCTAGGGCGAGGAATCGTCCAGCAGTACCACCGGCACTGGTGGAACCAGCAGTAGGTTGTGGCTACTGCCCAGGCTCCTAGCTGGAGATCTGCTCCATGGTGGAGCTGACTGGACGCTTTGGCAGCAGAACTAGGCACAGAGGCTGCCCGGGGAAGTTTAGATGCGGGGCACAATGCCGCCTCCATCGGCAGTGCTCTCAGCCTTGCGTCCCAGTCCTTTTTTGATCTCGAATTAAAGGACTGGCATAGTTTACATTTATCGTGGCAATGCATTTCCCCAAGGCATTTGAGGCACTTGCTGTGCGGGTCTGACAGTGAAAACGCCTTTCCGCGGGACATGCAGGGTTTAAACCCCAGGGATTGCGGCATGCTCCTTTCCTTTTCTTTCTTTCGTTCTTTCATTCTTTCTTTACTTTATTCGAACGAAATAAACTAACCTATTAAATTAACCAAACTACCATAAGAATAGAAAAACTAAGCAGTGGCACTTAAGAGAGTTGTTTTAAGCTGTTCCAGTGACTGACTCCTGTGGCGGAAAGAAGGAACTGGAGGGAATGTGGCCAGAAGCGGCTATTATGCTAGGCTGTCTAGGCACCACTCCGGTGGGCTCCGCTGCTGGCAGTACAAGGGGTAGCCTAGGGCAAAAGCATTTTGGTGACTGTACATGGAGCATGCGTTCACCTGTAGTGGAATGCATGTGAGCAGCTGCTTGAAGAAGAAGTCTAGCTGCTGACATGTTTATGGTGTTTTGGTTCATTCAGCAACATGGAATGATTTTGATTCTAAATGTAGAATGTTTTTCTTCAGAGGGTCAAAGGACTTTCTGAGTGAAAACACCTGAGGATCCCAGTCCTTGATACCTAGTACCTTGGGCTGTGGTCAAGCCCTTCCTGGGGTATTGTTGGGTTAAGGATGGGGCATGCTAGTAGAGGGTTGGGGGAACTGGATGACTTATGTCTGTTTTAAATAGCATTTTCCTTGGTCACTCACACAGCATTGGCTTCCTGTTTGTTCCCTGGCCCACTGAGTAGGTTATATATGTTCTTTTGCATACACTGCTCAACACAGATCAACTAAAGTTTACAGGGAAAGATGCAAAAAACCTGAAAGCAAAAGCATGGGAATGTCCTTCTCCTTCTTTCCCTTCCCCCATCCATTGGACTTGCTTACCACTCCTTAGGAAAAGTGCATCAGCCCTTGATCTCCACTGGTAGCCTGTCAATGTAGGTCTCAGTGTCACTCTGTGGCATCAAATGTATGGACTCCATCGGATGTGACCTGTGCATTCGGGGAGGGGAGCTGTTGGCCTTGAAAAAATTTGTAATTGGCTACTCAGGTGCTTTAAGGCAGAGGTCTCAAACACGCAGGCCGCATGTGGCCCCTAAAGCTCTTCCCTGCGGCCCACAATAACACTATTGTTACCAATATTTGCAATATCATTGTATGAAAAAGTTTCAGTGGTGCTGCCCTCAAGCTAACATACTAGTCCTTGTGTGGCCCTTCTGGTGATATGAGTTAGAGACTCCTGCTTTAAGGCAAGCAAACCTGGCCAGGTTGCAGGTCCCATCACCTCCCACTTAGATTATGATTCCCAACCAGTGTTCTTTGAGTCTTCGCTCTTTAGTTCCACATAACTCCACCATACCACTGTACAGCTCCTTACCTCAGCAGGCTGCTGGCACCCCTGAGACCGTACTCCTTTACAGCTATTGGAGCTCCTAGCTTTTCAAGTCCTAACAGGCTCCAAAAGCCCTGCCTTCTGCTAAGAGTCCTGCCCTTCCAAGTGCATGTGTCCCTTCACTGAGAGACTTCCAGTGCTGCAGGCAGAAATTGTCTGCCCTGCCTTTCTTGTAGAATTATAGGCTTTTGGAAGGAAAGAAGTTGTTCCCATTACCCAGACCTAAGGGAGTAAGAAAGGATTGAGTGAGAAGGAGTGAAACATGCAGAGCTATGAAAGCAACTTGTGAGAATCAACAGTGTGGCCACTTTCTCATATGACTTTCCCTTTCCCATCTGAAATGACCCTTGTGCCAGACACGTGGATTTACAGGGGCAATTCTCCTCCCTAGCTTTGAAGATGGATTCCCTTGGCATCCTGTGATATTTTCCTGATTCACAGAGAAGCCTGTGCACTTAATCTCTATGAGGTGGAAGCCCTGGAGGAAGCATGCCACGTGCATGGGTCACTAAATTTAAATCTGCCTCACTTCTTTACATCTTTCAATTTTGTTAAAATAAAAATCCCTGCTTTGCAGAATCAACTTGGTTCGTGAAACACCAGGGAGCAAGCGGCATAAACCAGGCCAATAAATCATAGCAAGAATAGTCTGTCAGTTTGACTTATTAAGGATTGGCATTGGTGTTGCACTACAGAAGTAGACAAAGGTGACTATTAGCCACCCCAGGCAATCTTTATTCATATGAGATGAGTGCTGAGACAGCCAAAATCTGAGGGATGTGGGCCAGGCTGCAGATGAACTCAATCACAGGGTATATATTGCTGATGAAAACTGAGGAGTGTTGGTACAACTGTGTGAGGACAGGGGATTGGAATAGCAAGGTTGGCTAGAGGCCTAGTGGGAGAACTTTGTGTGGAGATGCTCACTTAGTGGGGAGGTGGTGCAGATCCGAATTGAGATATATTGGCAAAGTTTTGTGTTAGTGGCAGCCAATGAGCTGCCTCATTCTAGCCATCTCTGTTAAAACAAGCCTGAATATTAGCAAAAGAAGATATGAAAAGGAAACAAAAGTCTCAATGGAGATGTGCAAAAATATTTAGGGGAGAACAGGGATCCAAGGAAACTGTGTGTGTGTGTGTGTGTGTGAGAGAGAGAGAGAGAGAGAGAGAGAGAGAATAGGAGTAATCCCTTTCTCAAACATTTTTGTGTAGGGTGTGCACATGTTGCTGTGAGTAAAAAAAATGGGCTTTCTGTAATAAGTGTGCAATTGTTTGTGAAGCAAATCAGTCATTCAATACTGTGTATATTTCTGTGAACATTCTCGTAAGCAACCCTTAGATCTATTGAGCACTTATTTTATAGCATGATATTTTAAAGATTAAATTATATACACTAATAAAAGTAATTTAGCTGCTTAAGGTATGTACTTCCATTGTTGTCTGCAATGTTATAGCCATGCTGGTCCCAGAACATTAGAAAGACAGTGCGGCTGAGGGAATCCCTTTTATTGGACCAAATTCTGTTATTGAAAGGAGAGTGTAGCTTGAAAGTTTGTCTCTTTCACTAGCAGAAGTTGGTTCAGTTAAAGAAATGACCTCATTCGTCTCTAAGGTCTACACTAAAAGGCAGTTATCCATATACAAACAACAGCACTGTGTATTCAGTGTCTGTAATCACTCCTAAATAAAACAATTCCCTTTGGGTGTGTAGGACTTTTGTTGTCACATCCAGAAGAATATTTTGAATCACCTACAAACTGTATATGAGTTTAAAGTGAGTACAGAGCTGGCAAAGTGAGACAGATTGAACGCCTTGCAGATTGGAATCCCCCTTTTTATTCAGAGAGCTACTACACTGTGGGCTATATGAATGTGATCCTTCTCCAGTCCTGACTGTTCTGCCAGCGCACATCCATAGTGATTCAGAGAGAACATCTCTAGCAATCAGTGGAGACTTCAGTGTCTATAACCCTGTCAGATCTGGGCCTGTTTGCCGAAGTCAAAAAACTTTGCTCCCTTTACATTAAGGTTACTCCTATGTATGTGCACTGTTGAAAATCCCTAACCACTTAAAAGGAAGGAAATGTCTGGCAAGAAAGATGCATCTTTTAAATACAATCATGTCTTACAAGCTCTTAAAAAAATACACCTGTGAAATGTACACATTTCAAAATCAACCTTAACCCTGCCCCATACAGCTATTGGCTACTTGAGTCAGAACAAATACCATGTCAGGCATTTTTTAAAATACTGGATCAGACCCTGAGCTGGTTTAAATTTGCATAACTCTTTGAACTTCAATGCTGTTTTTACCAGCCAGGGATGTGGCTCTCCTGAATAGATATAAAAATGTACTATATTCTATAGAAATAACTCCATTTGACAAGGTTGCAGCAGGAAAAACTGTTCTAAGTTGCCACTAGCCCAACAGGGGACTGTCTACAATTGTTTAATATTTCTAGTACATCTGCACCTGGAGACTCCAGTCAGGATCGGGTTATGTTAGGTGCTCTCTGTACATATATACAGGCAAATACATTCCATGTACAGGAGAACTCACTACTTACACACACCATATAGTACCTATAACAGTGTGTACAAATCTGTGACAGTCGCTAATGACTTCGCTTATTACTAGCCTTTTGTTTTAAACTACAACCTTTGTGAGAGATTTCGTCAAAATTTTAATTCAATGGAAAATTCACAGCAGTGGTGGTAAGTGCTTTTGGGCTAGAGTTACACGAAGGAAGATTGGACCCAAGTAAACACGTCAAGTCATAACCTGTAACACAAAAAGAGCCTTAAGACTTCGGTAGAAAAACTCAACTTTGTTAAGCTTTGGAAGTTTCAGATCAAAGCTAGTTTGCTAGCGATAGCATAGGAAGAGCTAAAAATACGGCTTATAATAGATGTTAACCTTTGACAGGTCTCATGGTTCCTGATTCTCAATTGCCCTGCATCTTGTGATGGCATTTATGATTGTGCAAGGTAAATGGCAGCCATCCTGATTTGTAAGAGAATCAATGTAATGGCAAATCATTCTCTCTTCATAATGGTGCTTAACTGTGGGCTAGATCCTCAGAGCTGCCCTTTTGAATTCACATGGGCCACTATCTTAGAGGATCAGTACCTGGAAAGGGTGTCTTTTTGTGACCCAGCCAACTACCTTGTACCATGGGGACTGGACTGGGATCACCAAGGCATTTCCTACAGGCTACCGAACAGCTTTCAGATGGTTCATGGTTTTGATGTTTTCTGACTACATGAATATTTAAGGATAAACTACTTTATTACTTTTAACAGCATCCTCTAACTGGCTAGCTAGAAAACTAATTATATAATATAGAAGCAGAAATCTATAGTTCCCTGAATTGACTGTAATCCTCTAGGCTTAATAATTCATGTATGTGATTGTCATTGCAGCTCTGTTATGTCTTTTATTATATTATATTATATTATATTATATTATATTATATTATATTATATTATAATCCCTGGCTGGGGTAATTTAGTGAGAGTGACCCTGCTTTTAGCAGGGGGTTGGCTTAGATGACCTCATGAGGTCCCTTCCAACCCTATGATTCTATGATAGTATAATATAAATATAAAATTTTTTAAAATTGAATTTTCACAGATTACATCCATAGTTTCTAGATGCTCCAGCAGAAAAGAAGTCAGTGGCTTAACACAAAGGTTCAAAGTGATACCATTTTATTTGCACCTTAACAGGTAAAGCATTGCATGTTTGACTTCAAATCTTTTTACAGTGGTATTCAAAATGGGTTGTTGGATCACTGTCTAAAGCTTGTTCTTGTGTGAGAGCCAAAGAAATGTTGCTGTACTCTTGTCTGTAAATCCCCCCCCCCATAGGATGTTGCTGTTTGATCTTTGTGATGGTGCTGCTTGTAATCCAAATCTGTTCTGTCATTTTAGCAGCTCTAAAATGAATGACTTGTGACATTCCTGTCTTCCTATATGTACATCTCTAAGTTGTATAAATAGAAATTAATTACCCCATCCTTCAGTTAAGGCTAGATTTCTCCATGCAAATTGAAAGCTGTCTGTTCAATTTTCTGTTGGAAAATTGCATACGGAGGGTTAAATTTATCCACTGTATATCTGATATTCAGATGCTGACGCTTAATTTAGGGCAGGCAGTAATGCACTGACCACTCAGTTCAGCATTTAACCCCTGACACACCAGCTGTATTATTATTATTATTATTATTATTATAGTAGTACCTGGAACCTTGGATGTAAACCCATGATGCTTAGTGCTGTACAAAAACAAAACAAAAAGATATCTTCCTGAAGCTTGTAAATCTAATCTAGACATTTAAATTCTGATTTGAGCCTGTGAACACAGAATTTGGTACCTATATATTTGGCAATGGAGTTCAAAAACCAGGTTCCCATCACCAACTATGACCTGATACAGGCATGTGCTGGGCAAGTACCACTTCTGATGAATTTGATGAGAGATGTGGGTGCTCAATCCTTTGCTAAATTAGCACCATTTCATAAGAGTTCAGAACCCATTTAGTTTCTTAAATAAGTGGCTAGAGTGGATGTTGAGCTATTCTGAATGGCTGCCAACACGCATCCCAAGGGAAGTACTGGCTGCTTTTATAATCTGACTCATATAGGTGCCCAATGGATGTGAATTCGTTTGTGAAAATCCAGTCCCAGAGGGTGTGTGTGTGTGTGTCAGAGAGCAGCTGGTCTTTAGAACTGGTCTGGGGCCTAGCCTACTTATGACAGGCTCCACAAAGTGGAACCGAGCAGCTTGCATTGTTGTAGGAATATTTAACACACTGGGTAACTGGGAGGTATCTAATTAGTCAGGGAAGAATCCGGATATCATGAAAAGTTAAGGAGCTTAGTTTAGAAGGAGGAACACCTGAGGAGAAAAGTGGCAGAGTGAGAGAGAGGTGGATGGTTGGAAAGGTGAACCAATCCTTCCAGCGGGCTGGTGAGAAGCTGCCATACAAACTGACAGGGGAGGAAGCTGGGGAAAACCACAGAGGTAGGCAGTAACTTAGAGAATAGCAATGGGCTAAGTACGACTTGTTCTGGCTCTTCCAAACAAGGATTTTGAGCTGGAACCTACTGAAGTAGGCTGACCTGAGTTCCCCTACATACCCTACCCAAGAGTTTTTAGCAAAGAAACTCCCAAACCCAGGTGAGCCTAGGGCTGGTTAGTCCATATTCATCATCAGTGCTCCTTTAAAGTTGATGATGATTGTCTTTCAGGGATTCTCTAGTTCAAGTTATCTGGGATTCTGCTGGTGAGTGATAAGGCCTATTTGAGAGTCACAGACATTGCCACATCGTAGATACTGTTTCTCAGCAGGGAGGGTGAACAGGGAATGTTGGATTGAGCCATAATGTCCTCTCTCTGTTGCTCTCATTTTTCCAGTGGATGTAGTTGCAAGTAGTTCTCCAAGTTGAGCTAGTTGACTGCCTGAAGCAATTCCTCACTGTTGGTCTTGGGCTGTGCATGCCCGTGAGTTGATGTCAATGTTGCACTTCCACATACTAGCCTTGCAAACATTTACAGAGGTTTTTTTCTGCCTTCTTTTAGCATGTTTACCTTGGCAAAATACGGAACAAAAATTTGTTCAAATGCCTGATTCTAGACTGCTGAAACAACATGACCTGCCCAGCCAAACTGAGGATAGATAATGGTCACCTCAGTGCTCATGATATTGGATTGAGAGGACACTGATGTTTGTGCATCTATCAGCCCATTTACTTAGAAGAATCTTATGCATACAGTGTTGATGATGATGCTTCTCCAATGCATTAAGATGTTTAGCTATTGAGATATGTGTTTGAGCCGCATAAAATAGACTGGTTCCAGAAGGGTAGCCGTGTTAGTCTAGTTCAGCAAAACAAACAAGGAGTCTTGTGGTACTTTTAAAGCCTAACAGATTTATTTTTTATGAGCTTTTGTGGGAGAAAATCCCACTTTATCAGATGCTTTGATGACGGGGAACTCACAGAAGGGGAGGAAAATAAATGCAGGGATGTGTAAGTCATAGGATCAGGTCAGATTGTTACAGCAGATCAAGTAGGATTCTCTCCCACAAAAGTTCCTGTGATAAATAAATTTGTTAATCTTTAAATGTGCCACACAACTCCTTGCTTGTTTTCATAAAATACAGAGGGGATCACATCAGCTTTGTAAATGATAAATTTGGTTTTAGTTCTGATGTTGCAATCTTCAAACTTACTTTCTCAGATGACCTAAATCTTAGCTGCCACATTTGAGCTGCTATGGGATTTCTTCATCACTGTCTGCTGTTTGTGAGAGGAGACTTCCAAGATATGGAAAATGCACAACCTTCTCTAGAAGGTTATCATGGAATTGTATTGCTGGGCTGGGAGAGCGAAACTAGGTTGCTGACAGAGGACCTTTGTCTTCTGGGTGGTTGAATGTCAGTCCCCCCCCCCCTTTTTTTGATATGCGTCAGCAAAGATGTTGATGATCACCTGAAGATCTGTTTCCTAGTGCGCACACATTACAGTGTCATCAGGACATGAAAGTTCAATTACTGAGGTCAGCAACATTTTGGTTTTGGACAGGGAAAGGCCTGGGCTGAATACTATCCATTTGACAGTTTAGCTGCACTGCTGCCAGGTTCTTGTAAGTGATCAAATAGAGAATTGCAGTGAGGAAAATGGAGAGGAGTGTTGGGGCAATGATATAGCCCTGCTTAATGCCTGTCTTAACCTTAAAATGAGCCGTAGTAGATCTTACAAAGGATCACTGCTTCCATATTTCAGAAGAATTTTTCACAGCGCTTCCCTGCTGATGGGTTTAAAGGCTTTTGTCAGGTCAATGAACACCAGATATAACATTCTGTGGTGTTATGGTCATTTTTCCTGCAGCTGGCAAGCAGTAAAGATCATGTCATTAGTGCTTCTAGATGGGCTAAACCCACCCTGAGATTCAGGAAGAATGTTTCTAACAAGAGGAAGACTGTTAAGGACAAATCTAGCTAGGACCTTTTTTGAAGGTACTTGCAGAGAGCATCTTCTGTAATGTTCATAGCCAGATGTATCTCCTTTCTTAAAGATTGTCACAATCATAGCATTTCTAACTTCATCTGGAATTTTTTCATGGTTTCAGATTTTCATAAAGAAGTATATGTCTGTAAGAAGAACTTCACTCCCTATTGCTTATAGATTTTTACAGGGAATTCAGCAACTCCAAGTGCCTTCTTGTTTTTCTTCTGTTTTTTAGCTCTGCACAGATCTTCCAGGGTTGGAGGTATTCTGAGTTAATCTCTGATCAAGTGTTGTGGGATGAATGTAAAGACACTGTCAATAACAATAGAGTCCCAAATGAGGAGATCTTTGAAATGTTCCTCCTTTGCTCTCCATTGATAACCTTCTCTAGTTACATTCTGAGGTCTGCCTCTGATGTGCAAAGGGCTGGAGAGAAAGGATGTTCTTGCATTTATGGCAGGTGAGTTGAGGTTGTTTCCCAGCTCTTCCACAGATTCCCTGTGTGATCTTGGCGAAGTTATTTACTCTCTCTATGCCCCAGTTTCAAACAGGGGCATTGCTGGCACCTGGCACATGAGGCACGTGCCCCGAGTCCCAGTGCCAGTGCCCTGAATGTCCGGAGCAGCCCCTTCCTCTCTTGTCCTCATCCCCGGCCGGAGATCCAGGGCCCAGCCGCCAGTGGCAGCACCCACCTTTCTCAGTCCCATCCCAGGTCAGGCTGCCCATGGCGATGCCCACCTCTCCCATCCCCGGACGGGGATCCAGTATGAGGCTGGCAGCGGCAGAAGCCAGAGGTCAGATTGGGCCCAGGGTGGAGAATTGGGTCTGTGGGGGGCGGGACCAGGGGGCAGGGCCTGGGTGCATGCCCTGGGTCTTTCCCTGGGGCAGTGATGCTCTTGGTCTCAAATATGACTTTGTCTGTTTAGCCCTTGATTCTGCAAACACACACTTCATGCATACTTCACTTTATATATATACTGTGAGGAATCCAACTGCCCATCCTGTACTAGGTTTTCTAGGGCAGCTGTTCAAAAGTCATGCTCCAAATTAAGGAGCTTATGATATATGAAATTAGATGTTGACTGCCACATTATCAAGAGGAACTGGAAAAGTGATTTTGTATTTTTCATTCTGCTGGAGGAGCAGGTAGGGGAAAAAGTACTTCTTGGACTCTAGCAAGCACCTCAGTTTTCAGAGTGTGAGGAACGCCATGTCTGATCCAACTTCAGACTTTGCAGAAAAATCCGATCTTGGCTTCACATCCCACCTACCAGTTGTGAGGCTGAGATGATATTTTTGGGTGGGTTTTAGGAGGGTGAGAAAATGGAAAATTCCAACAGGAGCCAAGAAGCAACTGTCTTTACTCCACAATACTTTCAATGAATTGGTATCATTGCTTCTGTCACGGTTTCTATGCTATGCACAAGTCGTCAGAATCAGTAACGCTTTGGATACACTGAAGAGACTGGCCAGGAGGCAATGCCTGCTTATCAGCAGCTGCTACTGCTCTTGTTGAAGATTTGTAGTAGTGCATGGTCATCGCTTATTTTTTCAGTTCTGCTGATGCTTCTGTTTGCTGTCAAGTGTTTTGATCTCTGTATCCTGTGGCCTATATCCAATTGTAGATGGCTCATGTCTCTCTCACTTACTGCATACTGCACAAAATCGTTAACTCATTATTTACTGTGGTTGACCTAGAGAGTCAAGTGGGTAGGATAATTCATTCCACATTGAAAGTACATATGCACCAGAGTCCAGTCCGCTGACACGTTTGTCAGCAGCCACTTCTCTTTTTAGGGGAAAAAGCTTGGCTGGGAGGAGGGAAGTCAGTCATAGCTGTGGCATTATGGATTCTTCCCTTTCTTTGGGCCAGTAGTGAAAAACGTCAGAGACAGTCACTGTGTACTAGATCCATAAAAGGATTTAAGGCTGTGGAGAGGGCTGTTGCTCTGAGGGCACCTATTGGAGTCGGCCCCCACAGGTGAGGTAGGTGATGGAATACCTAGGTTGAGGATCAAGTCAGACTTAGGAGTGAATGTGTGCTTAGACTCAGGGGTTGTGCGCATATTCACTGGTAGAAATGTTTAGTACAGTGGTTCTCAACCTTTTGTAGGCCATGACACACTTGGTGACATATCGCAACTTTACAGGACAAACCAGCCCACCCTTCCCAGGCCAAATCCAGCCATCTCCCCATTGTTTTGTGGCACACCATTGTGTGGTGACACAGTAATGTGTCCTGATACAGTGGTTGAGAACCACTGATCTAGTAGACTTTAATAGTGGAAAGTTAGGTGCCTAGGGATGTTAGGCAGTAGTCTGAGTGGTGATCTTTAGGCTCTCAGGAGTGCCTACATATTGGACTTAAGTGCTTGTGTTATTCCTGTGCAAGATTTTGACAGCACAGAAGTTCAAGCAAACTCTGTGTGTGTGTGTGTGTGTGTGTGTGTGTGTGTGTGTGTGTGTGTGT
>ML682061.1:5001639-5017088 GCA_007922195.1 Podocnemis expansa | reverse complement strand
AGAGAGAGAGAGAGAGAGAGAGAGAGAGAGAGAGAGAGAGAGAGAGAAATGTCACTGAAAAATCAACTTTCAGCTGCATCACTGGCCAGAACAAATGGTAATAATTTGTATAAGAAAGCCCAAGGACACTATTCTACTATGTTGCTCAGGGCCACTAATGAATTAAACCAAAGTACAGGCTGCCACATTGGTTGCAACACATATGTAACTTATCATTCCAAGACACTTCTAGTCAATAAGAAAGCATCAAGCAGGTTAGCCTATCATGAATACTTGATCCAATAGTAACTTATTGAAGCGAGTTTTTCAGAAGTGCTTAGCTCTCTTAGAGACAAAGTCAGTGAGATAGACTCTTTTATAGCCCAATAAAAGATATTCCCTCATCCACTTTGTCTTCCTGTTGCTTTGGGACCATGAAACAATGAAACAAGTTCTCATACAATGTGTTGAACATATTGTTCCTTAATTACTGGATTCAAACTGCACAGTGCATATGTCTGAAGTCCAAAGTATTGGCTACTGGCTAAGGCTGGAGCTAGGATCACAATCTTGATGGACCTATGGCAAGAGCTGGTGTGGCAAATCCAGTATTTTTATGTTTAACCTAATATAGCCTAGTCAACAGTACCCTGAAGTCATAAAGGAAGAATTAACAGTAATTATGGTAAGTCACAGGGCATAAACACACTGTAAATCCTCTTTAATTATGTGGTAGAGCTTGATTATTTAATTACATGGCAAGTAAAATGTAAGTACAAAAATAAATACGATTTTCTTTTTATCCTCACCAGGGGATTGTGTGTACATGGTATTTAATTTGAGGGTAACATTACCTAGTAAAATACAGACATATGTGATTAGCTTCTGTACAAATGATGGTAAAACTTGAAGAGGCATTGTAAAATGGTCTGACCTTTGAGGACAGAGCCAGCGGACTTGTATAAGGTGTGGAACTCTCTGTCTTGTATGCACTTGTAAGCCCCCCTGTTAGAATAGTATCGGCGCACCTGACAATCTTAAATTTACCCTCACAACACCCCAGTGAGATAGGGCAGTGCTATAGTCTCCATTGCATAGGTTGGAAACTGAGGCACACTGAGACATAGTGGTTTTCCCAAGATTGCATAGGAAGCCTGTCACAGAGCACAAAACTGAATGTGGGTCTCCTGATTCCAGGCTGATGTCACAGCTCTGGATCAGACTTCTTGCACTCACCCTTTTCATCTTCAGTTCACAGCAAGAGACTCAGAAGTGTTCTAAATACTGAAACTCATGGAGTTCATACTTTAAAGTAAAACAATAGTCTATTTAATTGCAGTGATAGGTACCAGCCTATTTGACCTCTATGGAAGGTGGCAGGGCTTCCAAAAGGGCCCTGACAGAAAAAATGATGACTGCCCAATCAGTTTCTCCCTTTGCAATAAAGATGTCTGTGATAGCCTGCTCCGGAGCAGACAATGTTGTTACCTGCTGCTTAGTTTGGTTAAAAATAATGGCCTCTTAGTTATCTTCCTCAGATTTGTCTGGTTTGGCTGTCCTAATGCCTTTCATCAGTAAACTGCCAAATGTCATTATAATAGTAGCTAAACCCCAGGATCTGATGTACAGACTGGAGATGCTATGGATGCAGGATCAGCATGTGAGGGCTTTGAGTTGGGCAGAAGAAACCCAGCAACGAGCGCTCTCTAAATCGCTGGGTTAGCACTTCTGTTAATGTCCAGTCCAAGAGGGTAGAGTGTTCAGTTGATCTGCTTATCTTACCCGTGAAAAGTCCTGTCCCTGAGTGCGACTCATAGAGGTTCTGATGTCAGCTGGTGGTAAGGAACCACTCTTCTGATGTGGCTGTGTGTGTGTATTGGCTCCTCCATCAACCTCACTTCACAAAGCTCTTCTGATCTTGCAACAGATATTCCTCTGAATATCACCTCATTTGCTTGAGCACCACCCCATTGGTGTCTCCTCAGTCCTTCCATGATCTCTTTCCAACAGTGTCCATGACTGCTCTGCATCTCTTAATCCCTTCCTTACTGTTTCCTCCTCCACTGAGTCAAGAAAAGATCCATCCCACTCCACCACCCCTCACTGCTACCACATTGTCTATCCTGCCAACTCTCAACCTTGGCTCACTCTGCTTCCGCTGCTGCTGTTCATCCATGGCCACTGAATGCCTTATGTGGGCATCCTCTGGTATAGAGTCATTCTCTACATTTAGTTTTGCTGTCGCTCCAGCTCTTCTCTACTTCCATTCACTCTATAACTACATACTTAGGTGCCTAGTTGTTGCCTTTCGTTCCCTCTGAAAACTCCTTCCCCACTCTTCTGTGTCCATCAGTCTCTCCAGGCAGGGCCTTGTTGACTTTCAAAGCAAAGTGCAACACGAGTTGATATGTCAAACCTGTGTCATAAGCCTTGATGAAAATTAAACACAAGTACTTGAAGCTATGGCCAGTGTCAACGTATTTCTGTATGTATACACACCAAATGCTGATAGGTATGTGCGTGTACCCAGGGGTAGTCTTAGGGATCCTGGGGTCTGGGACAAAAGTCAAGGATCAGGCCCACCATACCATATGGGGGGCCTTATTCTTGACTTTTGTTCCCCACTGCCTTGAGGGGTCCCCTGCCACTCCCCAGCCTCGATGCCTCCTGCCCCCCAACCAGGGCCTCTGCCAGCCCACAGGCCCCCCCCTCTATTGGCCTCGCTGGGGCCCCCACCAGCTCACCAGGTCCCCACCCCTGGCCTCCCAGCCCCACTGGGGTCTACATGTGAGGGCCTATGCAAATGCCCACAATGCCCCCTGCTAAGATTGCCTATGCCTGTACCAGTGGGTGAATCCTTTGCCCCTGAGAGCTTTACACTGCCTGGCAGTATGCCTTCCTTCCCATTCTACTACTCCTTTTGTGCTAAAACAATAATATAACCTCTGTATCATAGCAATAATTTATGCTTTCATTTTTAATGTACTGCTGGTCAAGGATGCTGGACTATTAGTCCTGCAGAGCAAAGCCCTCCATCAACACATCCGGAAGAGAATGGTCAACAGAAATCCAAATGTCCCCATGCTGCGTTGTCCATCTGCCTCCACCTGGACCAAGGTGCAAAGAGTACTCTTTCTCCATGCCCATCTGAATCTTGGTATCTGCTGACATTCCTGGTTCCCACCTGCCCTCTGGGAACTGGATTGAGACCATCAGAACCTAGTTCACAGAAGTGATCTTATGTCTATCAGATGACAGTGACTATTGGTCACTATCAACCTGGGCTGGGCATCTGAATTTTTTACCCAATCATGCTCATTCAGTTGAGATGAAACAGAGAGAGTGGCCTCGTGCCCTTCTATCTAATAGATAGTTGTCATGTTTCATTAGAATCTTGACGGCAACGTAGACCTCCTTGGGGCCTCTTCACTTAACTCAGACAGTGTGCCTCCTGTCAGATGAAAATTACATAGCTTGGGATGCTGTTTTCCAGACACTATCAAAACCCTGTCATCTATTAGCCATATGCACAGCATGTGCTGTGTCATTTTATCTCTATTGCATATCTTGGGTTTTTTTCTTTAATTGCAACAATGTATAAAATACATTAAAGATACTGGAAATAGGGTTAGTTTCTGTTCTGAATGTAGAAGATGAAAAGATCAGACAAATTTAGGATGTACTTTAAAAGGGTATTGTACATAATGGGACTGCCTTCCTCCTCATCACCACTTCCCTAAACAATTCTTTCCATGCAGAATCACATGGAAACAGAAACTTACTTAATCATGTCCGTAGTTTTGAAGCAGCAGACGTGAAGTTTGAGAAATGAAGCTTAACCCGTAGAGCTTTTAGCCCTCCAGGTTGTAGAGGACCAGGAGGTGCTGTATGGGTGGGGCTTGAAAAAGTGATGTACCCTGGGGTAGCAGGCAAGTAGAAAGTTGATCTGCTGGTTTAGTAGGAGCCAAAACCCTCTCCTATCTCCCTTATACCAGCCATACAGCCTCCAAGACCTTCAGAGCCTCATCAATGTGTTCCTCTTGTGGTTGGACTTCCAGCATATCAATCAATCAAATCATAGGGCTGGAAGGGACCTCATGAGATCATCGAGTCCAACCCCCTGGGAATTGAACCCAGGACCTTCTGCATGTTAAGCAGAGGTGCTAGCCACTCAGGAGAGGTGATAAAATCCTTTGGAGTTCAGCTCCCTGCTTTTGTGTGTACTGGCCAGAACAGTCCAGTGTTTAAGCCTGTTTCAAACCCATTGTGCCTGTATGTGCAGGTGATGCTCTGACCCCATTTAACACTACAAGCGCCATCCAATGGAGCCACTGTAATGATATTTTAAGTAGAGGCACTGCAAACCAGTTATCAAGAGGGTTCCTATTACCATAATTGTCTTGTTATTGAGGAACAAAGTATCTGGGGATAACTGGCCTGAGAGGACCAAGCACTGAAACTTTATTGTTTTGGTCATGTTGTGAAATCTTTACCCAGGCAAAACATGCATGGAAGTCAAGGGATCTGATTTTTAACTTCCCTTTCACCCTGTGTAGTCATTTAAACCTGGGCAGTGTCTGTAAAACACTGATTTGTGTGAAGAGAAGAGTCTGAGTGCATTTTGAACTTATTTTACACAGTTGTGAATTTCTACATGTGTGGATAGCAAAGGAAAATCTGGCCCAGTATGATTAGAGCATCAGACTCAGTATGTGTTAGCCCTAAGTTGCTACATATAGTTCCCATGTGGGAAAAATTCTTTTTCTTGAAATACACAGTAGTTGTTCTGTGTGTGAATGTCTTTGGTATGAAGCAGACTGTTTGAATTCTACAGAACTTAGATTTATTTTGTTTTTTATTAATCTTTCTATCATAATTTTTACTAAGTGTCCCTTGAAATTGTTGAATGTCATTTGAGACTTGTAACAAGAGACCATCTTATGTAGAATGACCAGCTAGCAAGTGTGAAAAATCAGGACAGAGGGTAGGGGATAATAGGTCTATATAAGAAAAAAACGTCCTTAGAAAATCAGGACATCTGGTCACCCCAGTCTTACCCTAGTTCAGTGGTTCCCAACCCGTGTGCCATGGTTACCCCTTCCCCTCTCTTGCCACCTTTGTGCTACTCCCCACATGCCTACCCTTGTCCTCTCTTGCCACCCCTGCCCTGCCATGTTACCCCCACCACCCTGCATAGCAACCTTTCCCAATGAGTGTGCTGTGATTCATGTTATTGAGTTAATTTGAATATTCATGAGTTTTTAATAGTGGTGTGCTTCAAAAAAAAAATGAAGGTAGCAAGGTGTGCCACAGCAGAGAAAAGTTTGGGAACCACTGTCCTAGTAAGTGGATCAAGTGGATATCTTCACTGCAATGTCTACATCCTGTGGGATTGAATGTGGGTGTAAGAATCAAAAAGATAGTGCTGAAAAAGCAACAGATTCCTCTTTCTCAGTCCCAGATATTTTGGAGACATCAGTTAAGGCTCCTGCTAGGGCTCCCATCATCCTCCCCCCCACCATGGGTAGATTGAAGGGTGTCTATTTGGTGGAGGAGCCAAACACGCTAGACTGGTTTGGAATTTAATGGTGCTTCAGTGGAGTGCTCTTGGCACAATGTAAGCGACGCCCTTGGACTGACTCTTTATGGTTTTTGATTCACTCATTGTAGGATCATATCAGTTATTCAGTGTAGGATAATTCTCAGTCTCTTTCTGGGGCATCTTGGAGGAATGTATGAGATTCCTCCAGCAGGGAAGGGGGTCTCCTTGTGGCATTTCCTTCTGTCTGGGATGGGGATGAAATATGAACCACTATCCCCCTGCAGAAATGCTGGCAAATGATTCTTGTTTCCTGAGCCTAGGGCTCTGAGGACACCTTCCACAGAAAGATGTGGGGGTCCTGTGGCCAAGGGCCTGACCCAATCGCCACTGAAGCCAATAGATGCCAATGAGCTTACATGATTCTTCCCTCTTTTATGACAGCATGGTTCCTTCAAGAGTACTTCTACCATGGGCTCCAAGCCACCATAGCTCTTCTGCTTGCTGGCTTGGGGGGGAGGTGTTTACTGGTGAGATCAGTGGTAACTTCTAGCTTACCACCTGGGGTGGAATCCTCCTTCCATTTCAGTCAGTGAAAAAGCACCCACTGATTTCCACAGAATCAGGGTTTTAACCCCTACCTGCATTACCTCAAATGCTGTTTGAAGCTGCAATGACCAGACCATGAAATGATTGAGTTCAAGTTGATGATTAAAGGAAAGAAGGAAAGAAGCAAAACACAGACCCTGGACTTCAGAAAAGCAGATTTTGTCTCCCTCAGGGAACTGATGGGCAGGATCCCTTGGGAGGCTGATCTGAAGGGGAAAGGTGTCCAAGAGAGTTGGGTGCATTTTAAAGAAACCCTGCTAAGGGCACAGCAAGATACAATTCCGATAAGGAGAAAGCACAGCAAATGTGGAAGGCGCCCACTGTGGCTTAACAGAGAGCTCTGCACTGAGCTGAAGCATAAAAAGGACGCTCACAGGAAGTGGAAGCTAGGACAGATGACTAAGGAGGCATATAAAGACATTGCTCGGGACTGCAGGGATAAAATCAGAAAGGCCAAAGGACAAATGGAGTTGCGACTAGCAAGGGATGTGAAGGATAATAGGAAGGGGTTCTACAAGTATATCAATAACAAGAAGAGGATCAGGGATGGTGTAGGTCCCTTACTGAATGGGGCAGGCATCCTCGTGACAGAGGATGAGGAAAAAGCTGAAGTGCTCAATGCTTTTTTTACTTCTGTTTTCACAAGCAAGGTCAGCTCCCAGCCCACTACACTAGGTACGGGGGACTGGGGAGAAGAAGAGAGGCCCTTGGTGACAGTAGGTCAGGTTAGGGACTGCTTAAAGAAACTAGATGTGCACAAGTCCATGGGGCCGGATGAACTGCATCCGAGGGTGCTGAGGGAGCTGGCTGATGAGATAGCAGTACCGTTGGCCATTATCTTTGAAAACTCGTGGCGAACGGGGGAGGTGCCAGAGGACTGGAAAAAAGCAAATATAGTACCTATCTTCAAGAAAGGCAAAAAGGACGATCCAGGGAATTACAGACCTGTCAGCCTCACCTCAATCCCTGGAAAAATCATGGAGCAGCTTCTCAAAGAATCCATCCTGAAACACTTGGAGGAAAATAGAGTAATCAGGAATAGTCAGCATGGATTTACCAAGGGTAAATCATGCCTGACCAACCTCATCGCCTTCTATGATGAGATGACTGGATTTGTGGATGCGGGAAGAGCCGTTGATGTGATATACCTTGACTTTAGCAAGGCTTTTGATACGGTTTCCCACAGCATTCTCATTGGCAAATTAAGGAAGTATGGGTTAGATGCGTGGACTGTAAGGTGGATAGAAAACTGGCTAGAACAACGGTTTCAGCGTGTAGGAATCAATGGCTCCATGTCAAGTTGGCAGGCAGTAACGAGTGGTGTACCCCAGGGGTCGGTCCTGGGGCCAGTTCTGTTCAATGTTTTCATTAATGATCTGGATGATGGGATAGATTGCACACTTAGTAAGTTTGCAGATGATACCAAACTGGGGGGAACGGTAGACACCCTAGAGGGCAGAGACAGGATTCAGGGAGACCTAGACAAACTGGAGCAGTGGGCCAAGAGGAATCTCATGAGGTTCAACAAGGATAAGTGTAAAATCCTGCACTTGGGACGAAAAAACCCCATGTACTGCTACAGGCTGGGGAGTGATCAGCTAAATAGCAGCACTGGAGAAAAGGACCTGGGAGTCATGGTGGATGGGAAGCTGGATATGAGTCAGCAGTGTGCTCTTGCTGCCAAAAAGGCCAATGGCATACTGGGCTGCATCAGAAGAAGTGTTACCAGCAGATCGAGGGATGTGATCATTCCCCTCTATTCTGCACTAGTGAGGCCACATCTGGAATACTGTGTCCAGTTTTGGGCTCCCCACTACAAAAAGGACATGGACAAATTAGAGAGAGTCCAGAGGAGGGCAACCAAAATGATCAAAGGGCTGGAGCACAAGCCCTATGAAGAAAGACTGAAGGAACTAGGCTTATTTAGCCTGCAGAAGAGAAGACTGAGGGGGGATTTGATAGCAACCTTCAACTACTTGAAGGGTTGCTCCAAGGAGGAGGGAGCTCGACTGTTCTCGGTGGTAACAGAGGGCAGAACGAGAACCAATGGTTTCAAGTTACAGCTGGGGCGGTCCAGGCTGGATATTAGGAAAAACTTCCTTACTAGGCGAGTGGTGAAGCAGTGGAATAAGCTGCCTAGGGAGGTGGTGGAATCTCCATCTCTGGAGGTGTTCAAGTCCCAGCTGGACAAAACACTGACTGGGATGATCTAATGGGAGTGGTCCTGCTTTTTTTGGCAGGGGGTTGGACTAGATGACCTTGTGGGGTCCCTTCCAACCCTATGATTCTATGATTCTATGACTCCACAGAGGGGCTTTTGCTCCATCATAGGAGGGGGATGCATTGGGAATGCTGTACAGCCTGGAGGCCTGCAGAATTAAGGAGTTTATTAGGTGTTGCCAGCCAGCTGTGCACCATGGTGAGTGGCCCTAATGCCATTTTAAGCCTGGCTGGTATCCAAAGGCTTCCCAGCCTATTGCAGATACAGTTCCTAACCTGTGTCTCCTAGGGCTGGCACAAAAGTATAATCCTTCAAAGGATGTGCTTGTGTTACAATCTTCTGTAACTTTTTCCCCCACTGGTGAGAGTATGGATTAATTCCTACAGCTAATCAGGGAAATTATATCTGCAACTTCAGAATTTTGGCTCTGCCTGGAATCAGGAAGTGCGGCAGCAGCAGAAAATGTGAAAATAATAGGGATGAAGGAAAACTTATCCAAACATTTTGTGTTGTTTGGACAAAAGAGAGTGGCTCTGAAGGTGCCAGCTAGTTCTTGTTCTGCCAGAACAAAGGGGACTTTCCCTCACTGTTCAGATGAGCTCAAGACACTAGTTTAAGGATCTAGAGCAGTGGTTCCCAAACTTTTCTCTACCATGGCACACCTTGATACCTGCATTTTTTTCAAGGTACACCACCATAAAAAAATTCATGAATATTCAAATTAACTCAAAATAATATGAATATTCATGAACCACAGCACTGTTTGGGAAAGGTTGCTATGTGGGGTGGTAGGGGTAACATGGCAGGGCAGGGGTGGCAAGAGGAGAGAAGGGTAGGCATGTGGGGAGCAGCACAATGGTGGCAAGAGAGGGGAAGGGAGAACAGGAGTGGCTTTGTGGGGTGGCAGGGGGAAAACCTGGGGAATGGGAGGGTAGGGCAGGGGCCCCTGGCATAGCACCCATTACCCCCCTTCTCTGTAGTGGCTCCTTGCCACCCACATCAGACCCTCTCTCCACAGCAGCTCCCTTCCACCCAAGTGGGTCCCATCCTGTCCCCCAACAGCCTGCTGCTTCCCATGATGGACCCTGCCATTACTGCAGGGGCCAGAGCTAGACCCCCAGGCCCCATCTCATCAAGCCCTCACCAGCTACCACAGAGTTCTCACCAGGGCCCCTGCAGGCCTTGCTGTGGCCCTGCCGACCCTATCCCCTTGCTCCTGCTAGGGCCCCCATCATCCCCCCCCATGGGTATATTTTTAAGCTGTCCCTGGGAAAGGCAGCTAGAAAAATCCACCCCTGCCCCCCACCCAATTCAGCTTCAGTCACTGGTGCCAAGGCCAGATCCTTCTACCTGCACCCCAGGGCCCCTTGCTGGGGCTTGATCCTGCCATCACTGCTTTTGCTGGGAGGGACATACCACATCAGGACTGCTGCCCAGCCCCTCTGAGGACCATTGGCCAGGACTGGAATGGGACTGCTGGTGCCTCTGGGGACCCTTGGCCGGGGAGGCTCAGGCAGCCACCGCTGCCAGCTATGGGGACCCCCAGACAGAGACAGAGCCAGCGGCCCCAGGGACTGCAGAGCAGGGCCATGGCTGCCGCAGACACCCTGGAGCGGGGCTAGACTTAAGGCTACCACATACCAAAGCATGGAAAGGAGGACAGGGAAGTACAAAAAGGAGGACGTTGAAGGACACATGGAGAAAATGCGGTATTAATGTAATAGTCTTCTGTTTTTAGGGGGCTCTGGAATGCTTTCCCCTAAAAGTAAGGTATTCCATGGCATTTCAGCATACTTTAACCCCTGTAAGTAAAAAGCCAGACAAAATCATGTATTTTAATATACCTGCCAGACAGAGGACTTGAAAGTAGAAAGGGGGACATGCCCTCCTTTTGCCTGACATCTGGTGACCCTAGCCAGACTGGGGCCAAGGCTGCCATTGCCAGTTCTGAGCACCCACAGGGCCTTCTCTAGGGTGGGGTGGCCGCATGACCGCACCGCTGCCCCCCCCCATTCCGGCAACCAGGTGAGCAGCCAAAAGGGCAGCCTAGTGCAGCACTGCCGGTCTACCCCCCTCCCGGCCATGTGTGCTGCTCTTGGCTCCATGCTGGAGCAGCGGGGAGGGGGTGGGAGGCAGTGCAGAGCCAGTATCACTGCCCCCCCTGCCCTGGTTGCACTGCCTCCCCCCCCCCTGCTGCTCCAGCATGGAGCCCAGAGCAGTGGGCATGGCTAGGGGGAGGGGATGGGCAGAGTGGCAGTGCTGCACTGGTCTGCCCTTTTGGCCGCTCACCTGGTCCCCAGCATGGTGGGGACAGCAAAGGGGTCTGCCCCACCCCTGGGCTGGCTGGCCCTGCCCCCCAGTGAGGTGGGACAGCCCTAGGTGGCTGGGGCTGGAATAGGGCCAGTGGCAGCTCTCTGCACCCCTCCCCACCTTCTCTAGCAATCCCCAGCCCCAAAGTCCCCCCCAACCTATTAACTCCCCCTTCCCCAGCCCACACTTACCTGCAGCCAGCAGGAGCAAACCCTGCTGCAGGCTTCCTTCCCTGCACAGCCCATGTGGATGGGCTGAGCATGGAGGGAGCTTTAAAATGACCCCAGCTCCCAGGGATTCTTGCGGCACACCGGCTGGGAACCACTGATCTAGAGTCTGAAGACTCACAAAGTTTGAGGTTGTGCATATCTGGGGGATTAGGCCAGGCTCTTCACTAGGCACCTATAGCATTAAAAGGTCTGACGGCAGGATTGGACAAGAGAATAGTGTTATATTGAAGGTGGCTTCTGTAAGTGCACAGAATTGTAAGCAGTGGCAATGGTCAAAGAGGAGATTCTGTGAAATGTAACTAGAAATGATACCTGGATCCCTTCAAATATCAAACTTCCCCTGGAGAAATAGACCTCCCTGAAGCAGGTGATTTTCATCTCCTTTCAGCTCCTGAGTCATTCATCCTCCTTTCACTTGAGGCAGCAAATCTCATTTTAGCAAGTAGCTAGCTGGTCTCAGTCACCTGTGTCCTGTGCTGCTACTTGTTATCTCTAGCTTGCTGCCCTAAAATGCCTTTAACTATGGATCCTGTCTAAATCTGGCCCCTGCTTTTCTGGGAGGTCAACAAGGATGTGCCAGTTCACTCACTCGAGGCATTTCCCCTGGTTCTTCTCTGCCTTCTGACACAGCAGTGAATGCTGCATGTATAATGTCCACAAAGAATCCCTAAATGGCTTCTTTTATCATCTTTTGAAACAACAGAGAACAAGAGAGCACGCCAGGGAGAGTGAAAATAAATTGTATTTGTGCTGCAGAGACTTCATTTTATAAATAATAGAGAGAGTGCTTGCAGTAATAACTGCTTTTTTTCCTGTTTCAGCCAGCTCGGTTGAGTTTTGACATGTACTGTATGTATTCCTCAGACAGTGAATGATTGAAGCCTGCTCCTGTGTTAGGAAGGGAAGAAGCAGGCTGTTAACATTTCGTGTTGTAGCAGATAGGTTAATTTGGCATTCTACCTGAGACAGTAAGGATGGGCAGGAGTTTTATGTACTGAAGAGACAGAAGGGGACATCTGTAAAGGCTACACATTTTGGAAAGACCATCAGATTAAAATGTGCCATCAGGACAGCATGACTGAATGGCAAAGGGGAGGAAGTGTAGCCTTGGGATGCATCAGACTGTTGCAGTATCACTCAAACGATCCCAGGATGCAAGGAAGGAACCATGGAGTGCTGAACAAGAAAAAATTTATATCAAATTAGGATGGACTCATCTCTGCTTACATCAGCCCAAAGCTTTTGTAGTGCCTTCAGTTCTCCCTTCTGTAGTTCAGTCCATTCCAAGGTTCCAAAGTGGTTCACCCTAGGATCTCTGAACACCACGTGTGATGACTTGTAGGCTTACAGTTTTCATTAAGCCACTAGATGCAGGGAAACACTCAGATCTCAGACTGCCCAACAAGTCAAAGAAAAGTGATAGAGCATGGGGCCAGGACCCAGGGGACTTAGATTCTATTCCTAGTTCTGCTGCTGGCTTGCTAAATGACTTTGGGCAAGTCACTTTCTTTTTCTGTACCTCAGTTTCCCCATCTGTAAAATGAGGGTACCGATGCTGGCCTTCTTTGTAAAGAGCCTTGAGATCTACCACAATATAAAACCGAGGTGGTAGTATAATTTTTTACTTGCTGCAATGTGTCTTTTTTAATCAAAGAGAAAAAAGTACACCTCTGGCTGGGATCTTCCATTAAAATCTCACTCATTCGTGGTTAAAAAGCATGTGAAATTTGGCTGCTGTTTTTTGGTTCGGTCTGGTTTGGGGGGTGGTGGTGGTGGTGGTAAAAGGCCTGTTAAATTCTCCCTGCCGTGGTTGTCTTCTACAGATAACAAACTTACTGTAGCAAAGAAATTGGTGACATACTTCTAGAGGGAAAATGGGGTATCTTAGAAAGCAACTTAAATAATGCCTCTTTTGTTCATATAAACTGCTCAGCCTAGAGTCTTCTTCCTGATCTCATGCTGATATATTATAATAGTGTGAACCAAGGGGCATTCATAATGGACAGCTTTTCTGCTTCCACAATTTACTTTTCCTTTGACTCTAAGGTGAGGACAAATTAAAAAGCCACCTTTATTCTTCATTCTTACTGTTTCACTGTGCAAAAGAGCCAAAGAACAGGCCAGACTCTATCCTCAAATCTCCAGGAGTGTAGCTCTGCTTTCCATGCAAACCATTTCTTATATACCTGCAGCTGAAAAACTCTTCAGATTCTCTTAGATGTGAGAAAGAGAAGATCGCGATTCTACCCATTCTGTATGTCAAAGAGCAGCAAGAAGCTACTCAATTGCAAATACATAAAAAATTCTAGCCTGGTACTTGAACTAAAATGACCTTAATCAAGGCACACTGAATGGCATGTCCTGAAATTGTTTGTTTGTTTGTTGCAGATATGTACAGTCTTTTGTTGGAGCTATTGGGTAAAAAAAACACACCTGTGTGTGTTCCTGATAGGCTTTGGTCATGCTATATCTCAGAGCAACTGGGAAGCTGAATTAATCCATCTGCATTTTATATCACTGTGTAACTGTTAGAAAAAAACTTGGTGCTTTTTATTTTCAAGAGAGGATCAGATCCATGGCAGCTGCAAAGCATCAAAGTCAGTGGAGCTATCCTGATTTACACCATCTGTGGATCTGAAGTAACATTTATTATCCACTTCTGTTGAAAATGTAAGAACATAAATAAGCAGTGCAGATACATATGCAACATGATTGTATTAAGGCTGGAGCTGGGAAGGGGTGAAGGTGTCTGGAAACCAATATACTGGTTTGCCAGGCATTATGCACTTACTTGAGAACTCTGGATGGTATCATGGTGATGGATACTAAATAGTTTACATGTGAACAACTGGAAACCTTTCCTGAATTTTCTTTTATGCTAAAGAGATGCATGATGTTATGAGGCACTGGTTAGATAAATAATAAACTCTGGCCTTGAAAGTTCAGTTTGCTGAACTGAAAAATTATATAACTTGTGTGCAATTGCACACTGGTGGAAAATGGGAAATAGCAAACCATATTTTCATTGTTAGAGTTCAGTAATGTAAAAGCTAGGGATGAATGACTGTTGTACTCCCACAGAATTCACTGAGAAAACACACCTTGACTTCCATGGGAGCTAGGTATGGTTCTAAGAGAGAAGTGTTAATGCTGTATCCTGGAGATGGAAACCCACAGGGGATACCATGTGGAGACGCTAGCAGATCATGCCTAAAGCATGTAGGCTAACCAGACTTCCAAACTGAAAATATTTGACTCTTATCATTGGAAAGGGGTAGGGTGGGGTTGAAGGCACAGAAGGGATGTTATGGACAGGCAGCAGGAACTTGTGTAAGGACAGATGGGAGAGAGAAGGCTGCCTACTTGACCCCTCCCTCCCCAGCTCAACAACGCCCGGCTTCCCTATCAAACAAAAGTATCTAGAGCCTTTGGGTCCTCCACTCTGTGACTAACTTGAGATCCTTGAAAGGGGTCTGATTTTCAGAATGTGCTGAACACCTGCCCCCTGAAAATCTAGCTCCCTTAACATGTCCGAAACCAATCATCCAAAATCAATAAAACACTTTGAATATCTTGGCCTATTGATGCAACTATGCATCATACATGCTTGAGGTGTGCTACTCAAGGCACACATGTAATGTAGCCAGCCTGTTGTCAGTTTCATCAGCTCCTCTTTAGGGGGCCAGGCCTACCACGATCTGTGAAGCTGGGAACAAAGTCCTGCTCTGAAGCTGACAGAATACCAAGACAAACCTTGAGAACATAAATATTCTCTGTTTTCAGGGATCACTGGAAGGAACTCCAGGAGGTCATATAGTCCACCCCCTTGATCAAAGCAGGACCAATCCCAACTAACTCACTCACACAGGGCTATATCAAGCAAGGTCTTAAAGACCTCCAACGATCCTCCTTACTACCCTTCATGTCCCTTGCTACTCAGCTGTGCTTTGACCTTGCTGATTTCACTCCTGTGTGCTTGACCAGTATTTTTATACTCTTCTCTAGTTAGCTGTCCAAGCTTCCACTTCTTGTAAGCTTTTTCTGTTTATGGTCACTGAAGATTTCTTTATTAAACCAAGCTAGTTATTGGCTGTATTTGCTATTTTTTCTGCATATTGAGATGGTTTATTTCTTTGCCCTCGATAAAGTGTTTTTAAACTACAGCCAGCCCTCCTGGGACTCATTTTCCCTTTGAATTAGCCTCCCAGGCTGTGTTCACACACAAGGATTATTTCGATACAAGCTGTGTCGAAACAAACTTGTATCGAAATAATGCCTTATTTCAAAATAACTGAGTCCGAATTAACAAACGTTATTTCAATATAAGGGAAAAGGCGGGAGATGAAATAGCATGTTCATAGTGTGAACATGCTATTTTGCTTCCGGAGGGGGCTGCAGGCACCTGGGGGCTTCAGCGCACCCCAGCACTGAACCCCGCGGGTGCCTGCAAAGGGGGGCTTCAGGCACCCGCGGGGTTCAGCGCAGCCGAGCGCTGATCCCCGCCGGCTTAAAGCGCAGGCTGCCCCAAAACCCACCGTGGGTCGTGGCGGGTTTGGGGGCA